>JBBMOE010000015.1:11247569-11325622 GCA_037975065.1 Chaetodon trifasciatus
CACCCCCCTCGCTTCCTGGCCCTTACAGGAATTCCCCTCCTCGTCACATTATTCTGAGGAAACCGCTGGCAACGCCCCGCACCGCTGCACAGCCACAGCTGATAGGGCGGAAGCGCAGACTTGTGACTGCTTGTGTTGACACAGGAGTGTGTGCACTTGTTGTTCTTTCTCCGCCTGCCTTTTGTGCCCAGACAAAGGCAGCTTCTGAGTGTTTGCTCCACCACCATCAGCTGGTAAGAAGTGAACATTTTGTCCTGTGGGCTGCTGGGAAACGCAGCGTCGTTTGGGGTCGTCTGCCCGGTGCTGAATGGGATTTCACGGCGCCAGCGGTGAGGCTGAGGTCAGACGTGTGTGCAGATGCAGTTTTTGACTTCTGCTGAAACCCACCGTCCACAGCGACACCTCCGCTGTCGTCAGCCGAGCGTGACGCCTCTTGCCAAAGTGAATGACACAGGCAGGAAGCAGTCGGTGAGCTGTCACTCAAACGTGGAGCCACGGCAACCAACAAGTGGGCAGAGGGCTGGTGGGGCCTGAGGGATCCGGGGTGTTTTGGCATCGTGTGTTTTTGCCTTTTGCTGTTCGGCGGGCTGCAGAGCCTTCAGCTCATCTGACAGATCTGTGGGACAACACGGCGCTCTGAACACACTGATGTGTAAGTGCTGCCTTTACTCTGTGATACCGTCGTCACTGTTAACTGTATGAATGTCACATATATTAAGCACTTAGCTTCTGTGCATGGCAGCTTTTGGGCAAAGTGTTTTCATCATCTCAGCTTCTCAGAGCTCAGTTTTTTTAAGGATTAGTTTGACATTTCGGTTAATACTCATACTAATGGTGATGAACCTAGCTTAGCATAAAGACTGAAAACAGCTAGCTGAGCTCTGTCCTAAGGGGACAAAGTCATCTGTCTGCACCTCTAACGCTCAGTAAGTTACATGTTATGTCTTGTTTGATTCATCCGTGCAAAAATAAAAGTGTAAAATGACATTTTGTCACTATTTGCAGCCTTTTCTTAGCAACTTCACCTAAGCTAACTAGCTGCTGGCTGTAGCTTCAGATTTACCAAACAGACATGAGACATTTGTCATTCTTCTCATTGAACTCATTTACCAAAGAGATTCAGTTTAATTGAGGCTTAAAAGGTCATTCTCAACCTTGCAAACAACCGTTAGCAGAACAATCTCAGCAGCATTCAGTCGCTGCTCTGGAGCTTTTGATCGTGTCACATGACCTTCCTCGGCAAATGGAACCGCTCAGCTGTCACAGAGCTGCAGATGTGCACATTTCACCTTTTCTTAGTCGTCACTTCTTCACAGGTTATCCAGGTCCAGATAATAAACAAACACAAAGACAAATATATGAGCAGTTACCTGTAAAAAATAACTAAATTCTGCTGTTCACTCTGATATAAAACAAAGAAAGTTTAGATTTCTGGTTGTGATTTGTGCCTTTGAAACTCAAACAATGAACGATAACCAAAACGTCTGCTGATTAGTTTCCTGTCAATCAGCTCATAGATGGAGACTAAGTGAATTAACACAATAAAGTTAAATAAAAATGTGAGCTGCATGCAGCCCCTCCCCCCCCCTCCTCCTCCTCCTCCTCCTCCTTCTTCTTCTTCTTCTTCTTTCTGGGCTGCTGCACAGAGTTTACTGTGCGTGCACAAATGAATGAAGCGTGCTTCCTGTCCCACGGGGCCGGCCGAGCCGTCGTTTGATGACACGGCGTCCGTCAGAGAGTCACCACCTGAGGGGAACTCGAGACGCTGACTGGATGAAGTTTGACGTGCAGCTTGTTTTACTTCCACTTTTTTCACGTTTGTTATCTTTCAAACAAGGAGGTTCAGTTTCTCACATGTGACGATCGGTAGTGGAAGTGAAAATTTGTGGTACTTTATTTGAGTATTTTATTTTATTTATGACAGCTTCTGGACAAATGAGGATTCTACAAAAAATGAACGACACGCTTTTAACGTGTGAAAGAATCAGTGGATTCATTGATTAGTGATCATTCAGTGTCTCATAGTTTCACCTTCTCAGATGTTTGGATTTGTCACTTTTTGTCTTAAATTACAGTAAACTGAATAATTTGGTTCTGGATATTTGTGAGAACTGATGGATTGATCAAGAAAATCTGATCAGATTGATTACAGCTCGATAGAAATTATTTAGAAATCAGTCAGTGAAATGCTGCTTAAACATCAGGAATAACTTTGACTGTATGAAGTATTTTCACTGTCATTCTTCATTTTCCTGATAATACTTTAACATTTTCACTGCAGGACTACACTTGTACTTATATTTTTCCAGTGTAGTACTGGTACTTCTCCTGAAGTGAAGGATGTGAGTTCATGCTCCTCCACTGGTGACGATTTACTGCTTTTCTCTGTTTCATATCACTGTAAACTGAACATCTTTACACTGAACGTTAACAAGCACTTCTCTTGTTTTTGGCATTTTTTACTTTTTCTGACACTTTATAGATTAAATCAGTGTTTCCAAACCTTTTTAGCCAGAGACCCTTGATCAAACCAGTGTTTTCTTCTGACCCTTTGCGGCATATTCTTGGGTTATCCGTCTGTATAAACATGACATCTCAACACCGTGTTAACACCAAAAAAAACACAGCGTTTATGAGTCATGCATGTAAAGTGTGACTTGACTGATGGGCTGAACGTGAATCTGTGACCCCTGAACTGAAAACAAGAGATTAATCAATACCGACTCTTTGCAGATTCTATTCTTAATCTTGTCGGCATCTTGCGATTTGTTTTACTACGTCTCAAAGCAGCCTTCACACCTTCCATGATTTGCGACTGCGAGGGAAGGAAATCATTATTTCGTGTTTCTTGGCTCGGCTCCTCTGCTTTGTGTTTGGAGTCTGGCTCTTTTTCCTCTGTTTTGGTGCAGGCAGATTTTTTGGGGGGGAAGGTTAAATGCGTGCGGTCTGAAAAAGGTGTCAGAGGGTGATGTTCACATTCAGCTGCAGCTCCGCCTGCACCACCAAACCCCCCCCCCACACACACACACACACACACAAACACACACTGTTCTACCCACCCAGTAGGTTTCTCGTTATATCAATTTTTCACAAGGGTGCCCACGCAGTCCCAATAATCAGTGGCCTCCAGTCTGCTGCTTCTTCCACCTACAGTTTCCTGCGGGGGCAGCAGAGCTGAGCAGATACCGAACCAAACCACTGTCTTTGTCTGCGTGTGTGCAGGAGGGAGAGCGTGATCAATATTTCATTTGTGCGCTGGGTGTTTGCGGCTTCATCACGAATTATTAAGAGGAAGGACTCTGAACTCGTCTTCTGATTGTTGTTGTTATAGAAGACGGGAGCTCGGACATCTGCGTTGTTCGTCGCTCCGTGTGGAGGACCTGCGTCTCTCCCCTTTACAGCCGTACAACAGTAAAAGGTGGCTGAAGCTCCAGTTCGTCCCTGCTGTGTTTCTTTCACTGCCCCGGCTGCATCTTCTCTATTCAACATGCAGTTTTTAATGCAGGACATAAACAGTCTCCCCCAGTGGAGCTTGTGCTGCCTCCGCCCTCCGCCCTCCGCCCTGATGCTTAGCAGTCAGCAGCTGATCTCCAGGCTGCAGACAGAGCAGGACTTGCCTCAGTGCTTTGTTTTCCTGAATCATTTTAAGACGTCTGAGTCTGGTGTGGATGCCATTGGTTTCTGTATCAGAGGGATATTCTTTCAGTATCGTACTTTTAATATAATCGTGTTTCTGTGTGTATTTAACGTAAAATCCAATTTTTCCCAAACACGAGGAGCTGTAAGATAACTTGTTTGATCAGATAGCTTCTGATTTCAATAAAAATAAGACGAGATTACAAATCCATCTTTCGATTCGTTGAAGTCGGTGCTGCAGACTAAAAGCTGATGAAGTGAGAAACAGAAAATGAGTCCCAGATTATTCTGATAATTGATTTTTTTCAAGTTTATGTCATTTATCAAGAACACGCAAAATATTTGCTGGTTACAGTCTCTCAAATGTGAAGATTTGCTGAGTGTCTAGTTGATTCTGGACTGTCGGTCAGACAAAAAGACATTTAAAAACATCACACTGGACTTCAGGAAAGTATGGAAGGCACTGTCATCCCTGACCAACAATCCAAAACCCAAAGATGTTCAATTTACTACAACATAAAAGAGAGAAAAGCTGGAACCAGCAAATGGTTGAAAGACTACGACAGTGTCTCGGAGGGTCTCCTGTTGTCATTTCTCGCGTTGCTCGCCTTGAGGTCACAGCGTTTAAAGAACCTCAGTTAGCTTCTTTTCCTGGGTCACACATGGAGCTGCTCATTAACAAGTGAAACCAGCTGCAAACAAAATGTGTTTGGCCATTCTGATGCTGTTTGTTAGCAGTTGTGTGGTTCTTCTCACCAAGTGGAAGATGTATTACTGCTGTCAGAAAATCTCAATATCTCAGACTCAGGATCACGATTAGGAGGCTGAAGTGAGCAGATCATCACTTATCAAAACTGCTTCATTTCCCTGTTGGACACATTTCAGCTGTTTCTGTACCTCTACACCCCCTCCCCTCTGACGATTAGATCCGATAGAGCGAGCCAGTCCAGCTAATGTGAGGAAGGAGAGGAAGTCACGGCGCTCCCCTCGCAGCCAGCTGATGATGATAGACTGCAGGGTAATAGGACACTCTCGGTATGTCGGGGATTCCTCTGCTCTGCATCATCGTCTGTCCACGATTACTGAGCAGAGCGCTGTGTACTTCCTGTGGCAGCAGTTACCCTGTGTGCGAGTCTCTCGGGCTCGGCTTTCAGACGGTTCATCTCCCCCGAGGCCAGCGGGAGTCTCTTTGTACGGGCGTGTCCGTGAAGATAAAGGATGTGTCAGATGCTGACAGTAACCCTTATGGCTACTTATTGCATGGGTCAGCTGCTGAGGGCTGCAGAAACGCAGCGGCTCCTCCGCAGGCCACGGGAGGAACGCTGAGATAAGTTCGACAGACTTCCCTTAAAGGTGACGGGGGATTGTGCCGAGCTCGTGTGTCTCACGGCGGATGTTGTGGCGATCACACCGTAGAGACGTCCTTGTTTAATGATACAGTCACTGTCATATGAAGCCTGATTGCGTTTTTTCAGAGTGATTCACATTTTGGCTTTTACATGTTACATAAAACTGTCATTACATAAATGAACAAATCTGGCATTTATCAAGTTAACTGAACTCAGGATTAATCTGCAGAATGGGACCATGGGACGTCTGAGGAATGCTTGTTTTCTCTGAGCAGCATTTACTGGATATATTTTATGTTTGTTAACTAAACGATTACCCAACTAGTTGCTTAAGCTCTGATGTAGCTTTTTTGTCCAACCAACTATTAGAAATCCAAAGATTTTCAGTTCACCATCACATAAGACAAAGACCAGCAGAGTCCAGAGACTTTGTTCTGTTCCTGCTTGAAAGTGACATAAACAGCTGATGAACCATCAAACTAATCGCTGATCGATCTCATCTGATGAATCGACGAATCGTTTCAGCTCTGCGTTTAGGTTTTTGTTTACTGAGAAATGTCCTCGTTAGTGATTGTTCTAGGGATGCATCAGCCAGTGCGAGGGTGTGTTTGATGTTCGTGTTTGTGCACGGCCGGGTGTGTGCAGCAGGCTGGTGGAGGTGCTCCAGTTACATAATCTGCATCTCCCTCCCGCACAGTGACAGGGAAGAAGGGGGCAGCTGCCGACTCCCATCTCGTCATCTTCAGCCTGCTGAGGCATCGCTCCTCTCCTCGTCTCCTCCTCTTCCTCTTCCTCTCTCCCCCTCTCAAACACAGCGCTGGTTTCATGTGCACCCTGTGCAGTCCACATCCAGCTGGCAGCGCCCCCAGACGTCGACCTGCTCTCGTCCAAACGTTGAACCTGATCCTCCTGGCTGTTCCTCGGTTCACTGCATGTGTTTCTCTGAACTACATGCGAGGCCATTTGTCCTGATACATTAAATATGGTGTGATGTAGTGAGTTGCTGCAGCACTTGTATCACCATCATCATCGCCGGTGGACGCCCATCTGCCCACACTGTGGTCCACTGGCATTGTTCAGGCTTGTTGCTGGTATACTGGTGTAGTGTCGCGCATACTGATGACACCTCAACCCCCACAGATGCTGTTTTTGCAAAACAACTTGTCCCATCCCCTCCACCCCAAATATATATCTTTGATGCGAGCAGGAAATGCTGGAGCCAAGCGGCCGGGGCCATCTGAAACATGTGAACGCTGTGCATATGGACTCTATGAAAAGCTGCCACTATGCTGTTGATGGCCGCCATTTGGCATGTGGAGGCCCAGCAGGGCAGGCTGTTGAGCAAAATATGAATGTGTTACAAGCTGGCAGTGAGAGGAAGGAGGGTGTGTGGAGCCTGGTGGTTATTTGTTAGCCAACAGGCAGAGGGGGCTCTGGGGGGAGGGGGGGGGTTTGCAGTTGTGCTGCTGCTCCATGTTGATTGAAGTTGCCACTTGTCTGTAATGTAATGCTGTTATTTATTAGACAGGCAGGG
This sequence comes from Chaetodon trifasciatus, assembly GCA_037975065.1. Lineage (NCBI taxonomy): Eukaryota > Metazoa > Chordata > Actinopteri > Chaetodontiformes > Chaetodontidae > Chaetodon > Chaetodon trifasciatus. The sequence goes on from JBBMOE010000015.1 coordinate 11,254,089, forward strand.
GTCTCGTTCCTCACGCTGTCTTGGTTTATCAGGTCCATTTTCCAGAGGCGACGTGGCGCTCCAGCTCATTAGCATGTGTTTGTATCTGCGGCCGCGTCTTGACTGATAATTGTCTGTCAGACGTTTTAATAGACTTGAGATGGGCTTCCCCTCCTGCTGAGCTGCCCCCCCCCCTCCGGCCATCACTGATGGGTTGTAAATTCACATCAGGTGGGCGTCAGGATTCAAAAGCACGCACGTTTCCTGTGGGGTGACGTCACTTCGGCCCTCGGGGTACAAATAATCACATTTCCCACTCATCCTTAACAGCGCAGAGGAGTGGGCTGGAAGATGCGTGTGGGGGGTGGGGTGGGGGGGGTATTAAAGATCTGTGGTTGTCATGACAGCGATCAGCGAGGAGCCTAACTCCCTCCCCACGCCCACTCCGGCCCCTCACAGCCTGATCCTCGCATATCCTTAGATATCACGCTGCACGGATCAGAGATCAGCAGTTGGCCACCTTGACTCATTTCTCCTTGTCTCTCCAGAGCCCACGTTTGTAGGACTGTGGTCAAGCAGAGCTGTGTGAGGAGTTATTAGAGGAGTCAGGCGGACAAAGGAGGAGACGATGACATACAGCACGTCTTACTTTAACGGCCTGTCACACTTAGCCGATGTGGATCAGTCTCTTCTTTGTTTTGAGTAAGATGCAATCTCACAACCGCATGTTTAAGTTACATTAGTCGAGTGTATTGAGTCATATTCTGCTCAATTATTAAAGACACTCGACAGTCTTTGTGCTTATGATACAGCCTACTTCAGCACATCGAGCCCCTTCGGCAAGAGGCTCGACGTGCTTTGCAGATTCTTGGTGATTTCTTGTGTCATTTATTGGTTGGAAGCGGCTTTAACTCCGGCTTAAAGAATCAGTGTGGCTTGTCTGCAGCGTGTCCTCATGAGTTTGAACGTTACTCTGTTTTGTTTAAGACCACACTTGTAAGCAGATTAGTAATAAGTGGGGCCTTTTTGTAGTCGCTACCCTCAAACTGTGTTCTCTCCCGTTGGTGGTTGTGCTCCACAGTCTGCTCTGGTTTTCATCACCGCTAACGCGCAACACTTGTGTACATTCCTGTTATTGTTTTCCTGCGGTTACGGGACAGTTGCACACATTTCAGATGAAGATGAAGTACGCAGCCATCACCCACCTTCAGCATCCCCAGCAGCCATAATGAGGGAAATATGAACGACCCTGTAATTATTCCCTGCCTTCTTAATGACTCGGCTCGGCGGATGGAATATTTTTATTTCCTTTTTGAGGCTAACGCTGCCTCGTCCCTTTCCACTCATTTGGGCTGCCGTTTCCTGTTCTCCTCCGCGCTCCGGAGCTTCACTTCACGGGTGTCATTCAGCATGAGGGGGTCTTGTTTGTGGCTTGTTATGTAAGAGGTGCAATCTGATCTATAGTAGCTCTCCTACCATACAGAACCACTAATAAGATTTTTGTTGGGCAGTAATCACTTTGGCCTCAGTTTGCCAGTGTGGTCTAATAGAAGACATGTGTATCAAGCTGTGCAAACAATGAAGCGTACGCTCGCAAAAATCTACCTCCAAATCTTCTAACCGCCAAAATAAGCATTTATTATCTCAAATTGGTTTGCAATAACACAGTCATTTACTTGAGGAAGCTGTGAGGTTGAGCTGTGGCTTCTCTGAGCGAAGCCTCGGGATCCTCTCTGTTTGGAGAAAAAACAAAAAAAAAAAAAAAACCCGGTGACACTGCCAGGAAAACACAGCCTACCTGATTCCTGTTGTCGAGGGCGTTCACATGGTCACATACCTCTCTCCTCTCCGTCTACCTTTCTGTCAAAGACGCACACATAAACAAACACCCTGCCCTCTCATCACGAGCCTCGGTTGCTGTGTTTCTGCTGGCAGGGTGCCTTTGTTTTGCTCCACGGCAGCGCAGGGGTGGGGACGCATTATGTAATCTGTGGCGTGTGCCTGGGATATACAGAGAAACAGAGACATGGAGGAGGGTGTGACTATAGTAACACACACATATGATGACATAATCTACTGACCTCTTCTCTGGCCCTCTCGTGTTCGCCCCTCCTCCCTGTATTCCCGGCATTGCACTGCGATTTTGGGAACCGCAGAACATCCTCTTTCACCCTCCATTAACGTTTGTGCAATCTAGGACAAGATTGTTACCACCGGTCCTTGAGGACTTGTCTTCCACTCTCATGTCATGTGCAGGGCAGAGAATCCACAGAGGGTTTATTTGTTCCATCTAGTTTCCATGGACATGGAGGCAGAAACATGCTCTGCTTCTCCAGTAATCACCCGTTTTGCCTCTGCTGTTAATGTGTTGCACGCACACTTGCACATGTAGGAGGCCCTTTGCTTTTGTTTTTACTGATTTACACGCAGAGAAAAAATAAAAAAAGATTAGTTATTCGCCTGGATTTTATGCCTTTGCATAAAAGCCTGCTGTTTCCTGCTACCAGAAGAAACTGATTATTGTAGTTTACAGTAAACAAAAGTGTCGTGTGGGAGCTCAGCATGTTTCACGTAATAGAAAGTGGAGCAAAACAGGGAGAAAATATGAAAAAAGCTGCTGATGGTGCACCACATCCCCTCAGCTTAGTAAGAAAACAAACTGTTAATGTAGAGTTTGCACTGTAAAGGATATTTGTATTGATTTTTGTAATTTCACCTGTTTAAACTGTGAATTCATCTTTTATTGAAAAGTGAAACTAATGAGCCTTGAACATGTATGTACACATTGGTGCTGCACACACCTCCTCCCACAGAGGGTTTACCTCTTCCCTCTGTTCTGTGCGTATAACCCATTCACGCCACATTGAGCAGCGTGTATAATTAATATTGATTACAGTAACACACAGTGAATACTCTGCCACCTCCCACACATCCATATGTTCCACACAGAAGCAGGTTATTCACCTGCTGGATTGCGGGTGATGATTGAGACGCGTTTGTCTTCCCTGAGGGGTGTAAACGACATTTCAATATGCAAATTGATCTGTGGGTTAGTGCTCGCTCTGATAATGAGAATGAACCCACCATATTGACTTGCTTGCAAACTTAATCTGTATATCATACTCATGCTGTAATTTCTTTAAGTGGGTGTGCTTGCATGGCTGTGTTATTGTGTGTGCACACAGGCTTGCCCCCTTCATGATTACAGTAGTTTCCATAATGGAATAGTGCGCTCTCTCTCTCAGCTATGGAAGAATATCTGTTTTTCATTTGAAAGACCTTCATCCTGCTGCAGCCGAGTGGGAAGCATCCCCGGCATCATTAGTTACATTCAGCGCTGCCTTCGCTGTGGAGCCAGAGTCTGTTTGCATCTGTGCAGCACTGTCCTCTGTGCTGAAAATGGTTTCTGCTGCTGTCTTACAGATAAAATTGAAGAGGCACAGAAAGAGCTTAAAGACCCCAAAGGCTCACAGAAAGGTAAGTGATACTTTAACTCTGAGTGTTTGAATTTGTTTTCTTATTCACCACCTGCTAGTTTAAAGGGGATGAAATGAATCATCTGGCTAGATTTTCACTAAAAGCACAAAATAAATGTAGTTCACTCACCTGGAATGTTAAGGGGTTTTTTTTTTGGTACAAAAAATATTAATTATATTGTGTGTGAATCACTTTTTGCTTTAGTTATTTAGCTGAACTCCACTGTTGATCGCTATATTTACCTGCAAATGAGGTTAATAGTATTTGGTTCATGGCTGATCCAGTTGCAGTTGTGAAACATCTGGATGTTTGCAGCAGTCACCACACTTAATGTTTCTGCTTCAGTAAAACTGTGTGCAGTATAAAAGTTTAATGTGGCTTCTACGTTCCTGAGTGAATATTTTACAATAGCAGGGTTTTAGGTCAGTGCTGGCACACTTTGTTTTTTAAAATATTTGACCCTGAAAACAGCCATAATTATAATATTAAATTCTTCCTTCACAATCTGCATTACATTGAAATTTGAAGACACAGTTGATGATTTAAATATTTTTATCCAGAAGAAGTTTTAGCGCTTTTATTTTCTAAACTCGATATATGAACACAGTAACGTTTGCATGTAGAGAACGGTGCACGGTGCAGTAACACGACAGTAATGCCATTATTGAACACACATGAAGAACATTTTCTTTTGTTAAGTGGTTTGTTATGTAACCGCATTCAAAGAGAAAAACCAGTTTGGTTGAGCCAAAGCAGCTTCAGAGTCTCTGTTTAAGCTGAGTTTACCTCATCACAGCAACATTGCCCTTTTTTTAAAAAAAACACCCCACTTATTTGCAGAACATGCAAGCTTTGATTGAATCATCCACTGTAATTGAGATTGGACAGAGACGCTAAATAGAAAGAGTAAAAATAAGAATATCTCAATCCCCCTCTCACAGTACAGCAGGTACTGATGTCCGTGTCTACCAGTCAAAGGTTAATCCCTGCCTTTAAAGAGAAGTTAATTCTTTCACTAGCTCTTTCACACTTGAGACATTTAGGCTTTATTTCCCATTAAAATAACATCCTTCATATGGTTAATCGAGTGGTTACAGAATTTAAAATTTAAAATAATATCAAGCTTCTCTGCTGATTGACAGAATTTGGTGATTGGATTGAATTTTACTTTGATCCAAAGATGGCCTCAGCAGCTTTCTCTAACAATGAAAGTTAGAGCTGAAGATAGACAGTGACAAATGTTTGTTTATGAGGTATGTTTTGCGGTGGTAAAGCCGTGGTGAAGTCATGGAATCTCTCTGCAGACTCGTCCTGGTCGTGGGGAGGAAGGATTAATCCTTTTCCATGTCTTTCAGCTGCGGTTTATACAAATGTGTTTCTTTGCAAAGAGTCTTTTCAATTGAGTTATTAAGATTTACCGGGTTTGTTTTGAGAGCATGTTACAGCGCTTGTGTGTGTCTTTAAATGGTCATTGGTGACATGTTTGTGTGGAGAATGGATTAACTTATGTAAAGACAAGGCGTTTCTCAGTCTAATTATGCTAGAGGCTTTAAAGGAACCCTGACCTCATCTTGGGAAATACCTACCAAGCCAGGAAACTGTGACATGGCACTGCTAATCTTATGCAACATGTTCTAAAAAAACACTTGCCTGAATCACGACTGAAGGGCCAAAATGACAAATTACGGGACACCATGATATGGGTGTGCCCTTTTAAAAACAGCGGCGCTTTAGCACTGGAATGCAGTTTCTCCTTCACCGTCTCAGATTTGTTTGTTACATTTTCTGATCAACCAAGCCTACACACATCGACGATCTGAAAAGCAAAGAAGGGAAAAATGATCGTTTACTTACGTAACGAAGCGTGGGACCCTGAGGTATTAGTCACACAGCAAATAAATAAAAGTAAGGGTGACGTGTCTGAATCTTAGAATATATCCCCCTCCAATTTCAATTAAAACAACAAAAGCATTCAGCTTTCCACTGTTCTGGATTGAAGTTCTAACACTTTACCATCTGTTGAGTACAAGGTTTTGTTTCATATAACAGCCATGAATGTTATGTATCAAACATGTGATTGAATTGCATGATAATTAAAGTGTTCTGCATGTTCATCAGCATTAAATTACAGGTTTGAAGAATGATCATATGGCTCTATAACAAAGCAAGCCAAACAAGAATATTACTCTCTCTGTTCAGCCCTAATTGTCACCAGAGTTTGGTAGCATAGGATTAATATTTAATTAATCAATTTCTCAATAGTGAGGGGTAAAATAGTATATATATTCAAAATACTGTAGTAAATGAGACAGTACTTGCTTGCTTGTTTGCTTGCTTTGAGAAAAATGTAATGTCATGTCCTCTGTTTGCAGAAAAGTGTCATAATTAGACTTGATAATTGATCAGTCAATATCTGAGATAAAATCATGTTTTTAGTCATTATTGGAGAGTAAAATTTTAGCCATTGTTTTCTTCTGCATGCTAAACTGTTGATGCAAATTAGGGATGACTATTATGTTTCAAAGAGTTACATAATTGACTAGTCTTCTTCACCAGCTGACTAATTTTTTAAACCAAATGACTAAATGTCTAAAGATTTTGATCCTCAAATCAAACACAGCATGCTATAATTATCTGCACTTTCTGATTTTTAATTGAAGTGGTATTAATTTCATAAGACTACAAGCCACATTTCAGTAATCAAGCACAAGAAATATAATTTATTTTCTCAAGCACACTCTGCCCATGAGGTAGACTTTTGGGAAAAGTTAGCAAAAAGATGGCATCACTGTACCAACAGTTCTTTTGTCTCTCTCTCCACAGGGATATCTGAAAGCAGTCGAAGGAATGCAGATAACATAAAAGGCCTGAAGAGGAAAAAGGTTGTTGCGGAGAATCGACAAGAGAAAATTCCGAAATCTCCAGTGAAGAAGCCATTACAGTTGAAAACATCTGAAACGACACTCCACAGAGTACCATCCAAGGAAGCTACACTGTCTTGCTGCTCCACGTCCAACAGTCCTTCCCACAATCCTTCAACATCACCCAGTGGGAAAAGAGACCCACAATATGCTCAACTGGTTGCAGCTTCCCCTCACAAGGGGTCATCTTCCACCAACACTGAAAGGTTGAAACAGGAAGAGACATCATCTAGGCCACCATCACTTGAGCCCACTGATGGTGAAGAGGGCTCCTTGATTACTGCTGAAGTGTCTCAGCCCAAAGACAGCAAGAGCCACGAACCCAGCTTTGAAGGAGATCCTTACCACAGCAGTGCTCCACTTGATGTTCTACTTAAGGCCATGGAGCCTGACTTTAGTACACTGGCTGAAAGGAAAAATTCCTTGCAGGCCATTGGAAAACCAGGACCCACTCTTAATGCTCAATCTAGTGGTGAATTAACAATGCCACCTGTCAATATTGGTCTCCAGGCCCAACATTCCCATATGCAGACTTATTATATTGACAAACAAGGTAACGTTATTGGCATTGCAGCACCACTACAAGGAAATGGGCAGACACCTACACAAGTTACTCCCATGCAGTCCTCTCCACTTGCTACACCGCATTTTATGCCTGTTGCTTCAAATCCAGAAAAGCCAAGTTTGCACATGAGCTTTAACACTGGACCATCCACTATAACTCATGCACCTATTCCATCAGGCACCAATACTTTGCCGCAAAGCCAACCACCAGTTGTGCACACATGCCAGTCCCTCTCAGCAAGTGTTCCCAGCACCATTCAGGTCCCAGTTACACCTGGCAGCAATCAAGTTCAGATGACCACCGTAATGAACTTTGGCGCTGAACAGGTTTACAAGGACCAAAAGCCTAAGAAGCCAGGAAAGTATGTTTGTGAATACTGCAGCCGGGCATGTGCAAAACCCAGTGTACTGCTCAAACACATCAGGTCTCACACAGGAGAAAGACCATACCCTTGTGTTACCTGTGGCTTCTCATTCAAAACCAAGAGTAACTTGTACAAGCACAAGAAATCACATGCTCATGCCATAAAACTGGGTCTCATTGCACGCTCTGAATCTGGAGGTGGATCGTTATCTCAAGAATCTGACAAAGCCCTTGGTACACACTCAGAGGCAGAAGAGAGTGGGGACAGTGATGAGGAAGGTAGCACTGCAGACTTGGACCCTGACTCATCACAGAGCAGTGTGGCAGCTTTGTCTGAAAATAGTTTACACAGTGCAGGTACAACCCAAGCAAGCCATGGGGAAGCTGACTCATCAGCTGTGTTTGAGTCAATTAAACCAGCCTCTGGTCAGAGGGCTCATGAGCCCAGAGTGACAGCTGCCCTTCCAAAAGTTGTTGTATACCCAGTTAATGTCTCCCCTCTGAGGGCAGATAGCCCAAGAGTTACAGGTACAGCACCTGAGCAAGCTGCTGCACAACGGCAACGAGAGTTCCAGACTGCCAACCTGAGATCAAGCATCACAGTCCTGTCTTCTCTTAAAGAGGTGGATGGTACAAATCCCTCACTAGATACTGTGAGTGAAGACGAAGACCAACAGTGCAAGTCTCCACTGTTAGGTGGACATGCTCAGCTTCAGAGGCAACAAGCAACAGACTTTTCTCAACAGCAACAGGTTAAGTGTCTACTTAGTCCCCGCAGTTTGGGAAGTACAGATTCTGGCTATTTCTCACGTTCTGAAAGCGCTGACCAGGCCATGAGTCCTCCCAGTCCATTTGTTAAGATAACTCCACCAGTGGACATTGACATTGCCAAGAATATTCTTCCCAATGTCCCTCCTGTGGTTGCCACAGTAATGCATGTAGCAGCTGAACAAAGGTCACGGGCCACAGATGGACAGATGCGTCCACCATTAGAAGCCAAAGCACTGTCTCTCGAAGAACGAATTTCAAAGTTGATATCTGATAATGAGGCAGTAGTTGACAACAAGCAGCTGGACAGTGTAAAGCCAAGGAGGACATCTCTCTCAAGAAGAGGTAGCATAGATTCCCCTAAATCATACATATTTAAAGACTCTTTCCAGTTTGATCTAAAACCAATGGGAAGAAGGTCAAGTTCCAGTTCAGATATCCCCAAGTCCCCATTCACTCCTACAGATAAATCAAAGCCAGTATTTCTTCTCTCTGTACCTTCTCAATACCCGCCAATGGATTGTTTGCCAATAACGAGGAGTAACTCAATGCCTACTACGCCAGGACACTCTGCTCTTCCCCTAAATGTTGCGCCCCTTCCCCATCCTCTGCGAATCTGTCAGTCATTTGATGACAAAATTAGTTCACTGAATGATGATGTATTTTCATCAGCTCCATCAACTCCAAATCCAGCAATACATTCTCGTACGTTAGTCAGACAAGCCGCAGTGGAGGACTTTTCCACAAGTGAGGGGCATGGTCTCCCTTCTGTTCGCTCCATGGATGAGGGCTATCATGGTCCAAGTAGTTCCACAGAGCTGATGCAAAGAAGCAGATCTTTTGAGCACCATCAGGACAGAAACAGAAAGCCTCAACAGAATAAAGGCACAATGTATGAGTGTGAAACTTGTCGGAACCGGTACAGAAAGTTAGAGAATTTTGAAACTCATAAGAAATTCTATTGCTCTGAGCTTCATGGTCCAAAAAATAAGCCAATCACTGTTAAAGAAACTGATCAAGATGTTTTTCATGTTAACATACTGCAGCCCTTAGTCCCTAGATCAACTAGTGGCTCTGGAATACTTGATCAACAGACATCAATTAGGAAGAGAAGGAAAATGAAAAGTGTTGGAGATGAGGATGATCAGTCGCCTACTGACACCATTCCACCTTGTTCAGTTAGTTTCGAGCTACCAACAGCTCCGGGAAGTCGAAATTTTTCTCAGCATAATGTTATAGTAGATATACAGCCCAAAAACAACCAGTCAAAGCTACCTCAGATTCAGCTCGTAGCAAGAGGTATTAATACTTCCGATTCCAGACTGTCGCCAATACGAGAGACGCAGATCAGCACCTCTAATAAAGGAGAATTGCAAAGACAAGGCAGCGGTACTTCAGTCATCCGACACACCAACTCTCTTAGCAGACCCAATTCATTTGAGACTGAATCTATTGATAGGGCCTCTCCTGTTGATAGTATGGAGAAGGACTCCCAGAACAAGCTCAAAACAGATGCAATAGCAAATGTCTCTGCTGACAGTTACCATGAGAAAATAACCAAACCTAAGAGTGCTGACCATGGAAAACATAGGAAGGAACAATGCACTGATGGCACAGCAGCAGCAGTTGGTGAAAACTCTACTCCTGTCCATCAGTCTCGTCTGGTTCGCCAAAATAACATCCAAGTTCCTGAGATTCTGGTCACAGAAGAGCCTGACAGAGAGCATGAAACACAGACTACTGAGCCACCAGATAAGCCTGCAGATCAGTTCAGCTGGCCCCAGAGAAGTGAGAGTTTGTCAAAGTTACCAGCAGAGAAACTTCCGCCAAAAAAGAAGAGAATTCGTCTTGCTCAAATGGACCACTCCTCAGGTGAATCCAGTTTTGAGTCCAGCCTCTCACGAAGCCTCAGCAGGGACAGTAGTCTTTCTCGTTGTTCCAGCATCTCAGCCTCTTTTGACAGAGATGAACCATCTAGGTCAGAGAGTCCTTCTAGAGGGGAGTGTGTCACCAAAATTGCAGAGTCTCAAGGCTTGCCAACCACCCTCAACACCCTTGGTGTGCCTGGAATGATGAGACGTGCTGCATCTGAACAGATCACTTGTACTCAACCCTCTGTTGAGATTTCATGTGACTACCGTAGCAAGTCCTTTGACTGTGGCAATGTATCTCCCAGCAGATCTCTGTCACCTATGGGGCAGTCAAAAAGTGGACAAATCTCCCAAGTTTCCCAGGTGCCACTTATTGAAAGGAGGAGGGGGCCTTTAGTTCGCCAAATGTCTTTAAAAATAGGCCCAGAGAGTCAGCAGCCTGTTCGGAAAGTCATACCTCTTGACAAACCTCCCATTACAAATGTTAGCTCTTTAACTCACAATAGATCCCAGCAGATTCACATTGCCAATAGGCGCACCATGGCTCAGCCTTTTGTCCTGCATACTGGGGAATCACCCTTGCAAAAGAATGAACAAATGGTGCAGAGCATTAATTTGGGTAGCCCAACTCTGCAGCCACAAGTTCATGGCCTTCCGCACCCTTGGCATCAAACATCAAGGGTTCAAATATGCCAAAAGATACAACAGCCGCTGAGCCAGATCTTAGTGTGTCGCGAGAATGTCCAAAACAAACCAGCCGACTCTGAAGAGAAGAAATGTTTTGTGCCCAAATACCAACTGCAGTGTCCCGCTCTGAGAGCAAGCCAAACGTTTTCATTCTCCAGCACACCGGGAACTCAGATAGCCTTGCCAGTTTTAACAATACCTATTGCCAGTCCAATGTTGAGCATTTCAAAATCGTCAGATGTACTCCAAAATGTATATGTTGCTCAACCCCATCAACAGGCCCCTGAGATTAAGACACAGACTGTTGTTCTGTCAGGTGAACAGCAAAGGGACCCATTTGACCAGACCCAAGCAGGTGCTGTACCATTGCCACAGATCCTCATAACTCATGAGCAGATGCAACCTGCACCCTCTGTGTCCAGTAAAAATAGCCTCTCATCCACTCACAGTGTCGATAGTGATACTCACGCTGTACTAAGTGCTAAGAAGGACAGGACTCAAACTCAAGCAGTTAGCACTCATAACCATGCTGGAGAACAGGCACCTTCTCTTGGGTCTTTACATTGTACACAGAAACTGGCATCAGTAACTCTGTGCCCACAGCAGGAACCCACTGCCTCAAGTAAACGAATGCTGTCACCTGCCAACAGCTTGGACATCTACATGGAAAAGCACCAAAAGCGAGCTAAGGATGAGCATGGTGTGGCCTGTCTCACTGATGGCAGGTCAGTCAATTATCTTAATTCCAAGATGTCAGAGGTTACCCGGCAGCGGAAGCTAACACTTGTCAGACAGGTTTGCACAACTGAACCAGTGGACAGCCCCATTGAAACTGAGGCCCCACCTCTGCCACAGGTTAAAACAGATGGGGAGAAGGACTCACAGGCTACTGATGATGTTAAGCCTATGTCACCTGACAGCACTGGGCTAGAAAAAGACACAAGTATTGGTATTCCTGAAGAGGTAGCCCCTGCCCTGCATACTACACCTGGTAGCCAAGGCAACTCCATACCAGCTAATAATACTCTGAAGCCCCAAGAGAAAGCTGAGGAACAGAGATGGACTCCTGCCAAATCTCCTATTAGGCCCTCCAGTTTCCACGGTGGTCAGATGAAACTGACCACATCTGTGTCCATGGTTAACACAAAAGATAGTCACCGCCTGTCGTTCCCCAGCCTGAAGACTGCCACCACTTTCACATGGTGTTTCTTGATGAAGCGGAAACCTCTTCATGTTCCACAGACTGACCTAAAGACTTCAGCATATGCTGTCTGGACAGTCAACCCGAACAATCATAACCCACTTGGGTTGCCCACCAAGGTTGTCATGTCTCTGTTTGACTCCAAGCAGAGCTCCAAGAAGATACACTACACATCGGCCATAAGAACTAGTGGAAAGTCTGATATCTTGTCTTACTCAGGCAAGCTGAAAGATGTCATGCCAAGGGTAAGAACTAATTTTCTGTAAAGTTTGCTTTCTCAAAAATATTTCTTATATTGCTGCCTTTTTGAAAATCAGATAATTAAATACATCAATCACTTTTTTTTACTGCAGGTGCCCATAACTAAAAAGTCTACACCTGTTGAAACCAGAAGTAAAGTGCAACCAGAAAGTCAGACCAGCAATGAGTCAGACAAGGACATGTCATCTAAAACAGAACCAAGACGGGTCAAAATATTTGATGGCGGGTATGATTCAAAACTATTCATGAGGCGATTAATTCATTTTATATTATTTTACATTGAGAAATCTTACTTGTTTGGTTTTCTGTGTTTGCTTTCCTATATCTATGTGTCCCTCATGGTTCTTTTGCAACCCCCCAGGTACAAATCTAATGAGGAGTATGTTTACGTACGTGGACGCGGTCGCGGTAAATACATCTGTGAGGAATGTGGGATCCGCTGCAAGAAGCCCAGCATGCTGCGCAAACACATCCGTACCCACTCCGATGTGCGGCCATACCACTGTGTCCACTGCAACTTCTCCTTTAAGACCAAAGGTTAGAACTCAGTTGCTCATTGTTCAAAGCCACAAATCTAAAACACTCTATCCACCAAGCACTACTCCTTTACTTGGTTAAACATACTGCACTACTGTATATCATGATATGATTGAGATGAAATGCAGTGAGATGTGTGGATCTCAGTGCTTTCGCAAAAAATCAGTAAGACAAAAATCAAATAAATATATGAAGCACTTTCTGAAAATAATTTGGAATGTATTCTTAGGTAAGATAAATTTAGTAAATGTAATGATCCATCATTACCCATCTATGGGAAAACAATTGCTTTAACATACAGGAGATATACACACACACACACACATACTGAACACCATGATGAATATAGTGGTGTTGTAATAATAAAATTATACACTGATCTAACATCTGAACATACAATTTGTTTCACCACAATTTACATTTGAGACCATGTGTTTTTAAAATATAGCCTTGAACCGCTACAGTTCAGCTCTTAATTGTAGGAGCTATTAAATTAAAGATGTTGCTTCACCATCTCTTAAACCAAGACAGTATGATTCACCATTCTTTATCGAACTTGCCTACCCACGCCACACTGCAGAACAGTACTTGGTGTCAGAGCAACCCACATTCATTTAAAAATGTCTTTATCAGTTACTCACCCTTTACATACAGCATGCCGAAAGACCGCATTCTCTTACATAAACTCCTTCTGTGCTATTGTTCGAGCTCTACCCACCCGTAAGACCTTACTGCCTCTCTACTTGCAGGAAATCTGACCAAGCACATGAAATCCAAGGCCCACAGTAAGAAATGCATGGAGATGGGAGTTCCTGAGGGTCTCATTGAGGATCAGGATGCAGAAGACTCAGGTACAGTGCTTAAAACATAGCCAACAGGGAAACACAGAGGGACCACAGGGTGCTCCAAAGCCATAACTTACCAGAAAAAAATAGTTCTCTGTAAATTCAGGGGTTTATTTATAGTATATTGTTACAAATGTAACAGTGACTTAATGCACAACGCACATTACATCTGGGGACTTGTTTACCCCTTTTGCTTTTGTTTCAAACAACAGGATTGCCCTTCTTTAAATAGTTCTCCTGTTAATGGCATGAGATGTAAAACATGGATTGTCCCTGCTTGTGCTCTGTTGCTGTGTCGATCAATAGCTTTGCCATGGTCTAATTAGAAATTCTAAATGCAGCTTCTTCCTCTGTTAACTCAAAGCGCATGTGGGCGGCATGCACAGCGTTTAGAAAGAGGAAATTGCTGCGTCTAATTTTAGAAAAAAAAAGAGAGAGAGAAGCTGCCTGAAAGCATTCTATGGTCCCAGTCTCTAAGAGCATATTTGTTTTTCCTCCTCTGCCTGTGATGGAGCTCAGGGGCGTATGGTGGTCTAGGGTGTGAAACTATGCAGCAGCAGCACAAAACATCGCTGAATTGTATTCTTAGCTGTGGATTTTCTCACTGTCTGACAATAGAAGATATTTAATGAATGAAAGTGGTTCAATACTACCAAAGGGCCCATCTATTTTCATACCAGCTCTGATGACTCATATGTTCGGTGGAATGCCAAGAATAGACTTCTATCTTACATATTCTCTTATCTACAGGAGACCGCAGTCACGTGAGCAGTGCTGACCGTCAAGATTCAGATGGCGATGACTCCGATGGTCCTGATGATGAGGAGAATGATGACAACGAGGAGGAAGAGGAAGACAGCCAGGCAGAGTCTGGCCTTTCTACTAACCCCTCTGTCTCTGCCAGCCCACAGCATATCCCTTCCAAAGAGGCTGAAGTCCCCCCTAGCGCCCTCCTAGCCCAGATGTCAATCAGCTCAGTCTCCTTACCTCTCTCCCAGCCTCCAGCTCCTGAATCCCACACATCAGACTCAGAATCGGTCCCCATGATGAGCCCCGTGTCCCTGAGCAAGCAGATATCCATCTCTGGGTCCTGCTGCAACATAATGCCTCTCCCTTATTCTCCTCCACCTGTTGCCGCCACATCAGACTCCTACACCTCAGACACAGAGTCAGTGCACATGATGAGCCCAGTGTCACCATGCAGGCAGATGTCCATCGACTACCCTGACTTTGATGTGCCCCCTAGTCCCCCAGTGCCAGGCAAGGGCTCCAAGCTAGGCCAGGTGAGACCCATGTATTCTCATTGTGTCTCTCTCCACCCCTCCCTGCCTGCCTCACTTTTTTCCTATCCATACCCCTACATTGAATCCTGCATGCGAGGCACTTCCACAAAGCTCCTGTGAATGCTTTGAAAAAGGTGAATAATGTTATTAATTCTGATTAGGCTTCGTGGATCGATCCAAATACCATTCCATCTTAACCTCTTGAAATCTGCTAGGCTTGTGCCAAAAATGAGTCAAGAAATAATATTTATTTTTTTTCCTCTTTTTTTCACAGGACACCTCTTCTGCCCCTCCCGCTTTGGCAACCAGTGAATCGGGCATACCAGTGGACCGGAGCACTCAGACTTCTTCCTATGCTTCTCAAGGTCCCATGCACTTTCCCCCACAGGGGATATCCCAAACACTAGGCACAGACACCCAGACCCACCTGTTCAGTCACTTGCCCCTGCACTCCCAGCAGCCTTCTCGCTCCTCTTACAGCATGGTCCCAGTTGGGGGGATCCAGCTGGTGCCTGCTGGCCTGGCAGCTTACTCCACCTTCGTACCAATTCAGGCTGGCCCCGTCCAGCTCACCATCCCAGCAGTGAGCGTCATTCACAGAAACACAAGCCCGTTACCAGCTCCCAACACTCCACCCCAACCGGAGGGCTTACAAACCCAGCCACTTGTGGTTCAGGAACCAATCAGCAGTGTTGTGCCCTGCTTCCCCCTAGGGCAGGTCACTGGCCTGCAGGCTCAAACAATACAGCCAGTAGGTCTGGAGACACTTAACCTCATGGGGCTGACCAACACAGGCCTTGCATCCACCCAGCTGCTGAACCAGCAAGGGCTCACCCTCAACGCCACTCTCGGGCTGCAGGTCTTAGCTGCCAACCCCACCTCCCAAAGCAGCACCGGCCCCCAGACACATGTCCCAGGTCTGCAGATAGTTAACATCGCCCTGCCTGCCATCATTCCTTCTCTGAGCCCTCTCTCCACCCTTAGTCCTCTCCCTGGATCCTCAGAGAGGCAGGGCAGCCCGGAAGCTCCAGGAGCACAGCCATCTCAAGGTGAACATGGGCTTGGTTCTTCACAGAGCTGCATGTCTGCTTCACCGCCTGCCCCTTTGAAGGTCAGCAGCTGTCCAGAAGTGACCTCGGGCAGCAGGGCTAGCCCTGGAGGCAGCAGCAGAGCAGAGCTCACACAGACTGTTGTCAGGGAAGAAAGGGATAAATACCCACAGCTGCATCGATCACCAGCTCCTGAGAGCCAAGCAGACAGTGCTAAGGAGTCATCAGTTGAGGGAGCCAGTGATCCTGCACCTCCAAGACCACCGCCAGTGACCAGCTGGCAGAAGGCAGTTGATGACTATAATGAGGTATCAAGTGATGATGAAGACAGACTGGTCATTGCCACCTGAAAACCCCAAGTGGAAAGCTCTTGTTCTTCTCTTTTTGTAATTCTTGTCACTTTGTAAGACTGAAAACACTTTTCAGGGGTTTGTTTCTTCACAAATCACCTTTCAAAGCACAGATGCTGACGTTCATATTATATGTGCAATCATCTGAAAATTATAATGATGACCAATCATTTTATTTTTACTTTTTCGTCAACTCCAGATAATTTTTTTTTGTACATGTTGTATAGACAATTGTGCCTTTTATGGAGTTTCTTGTTTAGGAACCTGTACATAATTCCTTATAAATTCAGTAGTTGCTTGTGTTTATTTCAAAAAAATAGAAGTAAAGAGAGGCATAACAATGGAGGATATCAGTTTTATTTTGGAGTTGTCATTCGTAAATTTATGGAATTATAAATGTTGTACTGGTATATGTACATTTCTATGGATTATGGGGCAATGTTTCTGTGTACAGATGTTGTGTTCAACTATTTATTATAATCCATCTAGTGCCCATTATGATTCATAAGTCCATAGGTATGTGCATTATGGTAGCTTTACATTGCTGTATCAATATTCTTAACTGTATGAGTAAACATTTGTTTACAAACATTAAAGAGGCGTCACTGTATTTTGTCAGTTAAACATTAGAAACATATTTTAAGGTGGGCTCTGAGCTGCACATTGATTAGTTTTCATTCACAATCTTAGTTTATATGATTCATTTTAATAATCGAGTTGAACTGGTGTGAAATCGATTCTGTACGTTTCGTTGTTATGAACGTATATTTATCATCAATTTTGCTGTTGATTATATGTCACATTTGATATTATAGGTGGCACATTTTCCATATCAAAACATCAGATCAAACACTGATCAACAGAAAACAAATCTGCAGACAGCAACAAAATGCATTCACTAAATCATAAGTTTGGATAGTTAATGACTAACATTTGTGCACAATTTTTTGAACAGACCACAAGTTACTGTCTAGCTAATTGTTAATATTTGACCATCTACAGCAAATGGACGAGGTCTGAACCATCGACACTCCCTG
Source organism: Chaetodon trifasciatus (assembly GCA_037975065.1). NCBI lineage: Eukaryota > Metazoa > Chordata > Actinopteri > Chaetodontiformes > Chaetodontidae > Chaetodon > Chaetodon trifasciatus. The sequence goes on from JBBMOE010000015.1 coordinate 11,271,283, forward strand.
ACGTTCTCTGCAGAGCTCGAACAGAGCTTTGGACATGACGGTGACTTCCAGTGCTTAAAATAAATAGCCAGCTATGTTGTGATTGTCCCAACTGGTAAGACTTTGATTGATTGATCTGATTATATAAGGTGGGTCTGCTTTCTAACCTTTGTACAACACTCAACAGAGGGAGGTATTGCAGTAACACTGATCTGTTTTATATGAGGAAAGAATAATGTAAGAGTTCCATGCTGTATACAGGAAAACAACGCAACCTCCCTCAACATCCACTTACAACAAAGGGTGGCACAGTGTCCAGCAGAGATCATTTACTGTTAATCCTCAGGAGACAATCTTGTGCTGGTTTCATCATCGCAATGATACCACGTAATTAGTTGGCAATCAAATGAGTGGCAGTTGATTAATAAATTATATTTGCTTTATTTTGCACCTACTGTATAAGACGAGTCATGGTGGAGAGCTCTCAGAGGACCAGGCCCAAACATAGCAATCTGGCCTCAATGAGGGAAACTTCTCTCTCATGTCAAGAGGCTTTACAGTGATAACCTCCTTGTTCCACCCCATTCAAAAAGTGACTCATCCATCTCAAGTACAGACCCCATCACTGTATCCCCTCCTCCCACAGAGCTCACTGAAACCTGCAGGGGAAGCCATAGTAAAGCAAGCAGAGACCCCTGGAGGTCATTATCTGCTAGTGCTGAGAAAACAAGAAGCAGGCTGATGAAGTGATGAACTACACTGTCGATTCAAGGATGGTGAGAACAAATCTCTCTTAGCATCCCAGCAGCCGCATGGTTCAATCAGCTAAACTTAAGTGTCCACATTTTAAGAGAAACATTATAAACCTGCCTCTAATGCTGCTCTACTGTTTCTGTCCTGACCTCCTGCCATTAGCACAAGCTGTTCCTGGCCAGTGGAAACTCTTAACACCGGCCTCTGATTAGGGGCCTTAGAGCTACAGCATGTCAGGATACTTTACCTAAGACTTTTCCACTTTGAGCATGCATGCACACGCGTGTGCACACCAACACACGTACATAAGCAAGGTCCATTTTCCATCCCTGCCCACAGCAAAGTGTCTCTGAATATGTGATTTAGGGAAATGAAGTACTCCTCAGTTTCCACAGTTTATTACAGCTGGTGGTGGAGGGAAACCATTAGATTAAAACAGCCACTCTGGTGCCTGTCTGCACTTCTGGTAATCATTCATCAATTAATAAAACACAGCAGCTGTGGAGCACAAGGTACAGGACCAACTGCAAAACTTTGTAGACTATAAATATTGATTTTTATATATTAATAAGACACTTCATCCAGCTCATGCCAATTAATTACCTGTCGCAATGTTTATCCTGCTCTAAATGGACTTTAGATAAAAATGTTTGCACTGGTTATGTAATGTTGGGTCTAACTTACATTTTAACCCTGTAATACTACATTCTTAGGGACAGAAAATGAGGTGCATTAAACTTTGCTTTTTTTATTTTTTTATTCCAGCTCAGTTCTTCTGATCATGCAAAGGACAAACTGCCCTCCTACCAGGTGACCTCTCTGCAGCAGTGTGTGCACACAGAGTGGGCTGCCTCTCAAAGTTCAAATTATTTTTTATTGTTGGCTTTTTGTCGTATTCTATGTTTTTATTTTCTTTGCTCCCTCATTTGTGGTTTTAAATAAAGGAATTTGGTATCTGGCCAGATTCAAGAGTACTGTAAATCTCACAGTTAATGACTCCTTTGTTTATTGTCTGTATTCTTGGTTTATTTTTCCCTCATAATGTTTTTAACATTGTTTTATCCTTTGAGTGGTTTTGTCTGCAGCTTTTCACTTGAACCAGGTCATCCTTGCAAAATCAAGTTCCATCCTCAAATGTAATTTGAAAAACATGTACTTGTCTTTTTCAATGCTCTTAATAAAGTACTCTATCTATCTACTCTATCTACTATCTACAATTTCAATTTATGGAAAAAGATGTAATTTCACTTCCACTTGAGTAATATTTGAGTCACGTAAGAATACTTAAACTCTGTACTTTATACACTTCTACCTTGTAATACATTTCAGTATGAAAACGGGGAAATTAAACCTGTCGCCTGACTGCCACCTGCTGTAAGAGAAGCGTAACTGCAACTCACCCACAGAGTCCGACGGCAGAATGGTTCAGGTCGCGTTCAGGCACCCGCCGTCTCCCCCATCCACCACCTCAGACCCAAGTCCTCCACTTGGCCTGCACGGCTGCTTATCAGCCGACAGCGACTGACAAACATCAGTGTCTGGGTCCAAGCCAAAGGACAGCGCTGTGCGGCGCTGCGGGGGGAGGGGGGGGAGGTGGGGAGCACTTGTATAAAGTCAAAGGGCTGCACATGAGGGCCCACAGTGACAGAGAGACTCCAGACTCTGCGCTCCTGCGTCAATCTCTGAGGACGATCATCGAAACACACACCGGATGATTCATTTTCCACTTCTGGAGGATTATTACTTTTGTTGGGTGATACTTTGTTTTAGAAGAGCCTGGAAAATGGATATAAACGTTTTGATTTCCGTGTTATCAGTGATGTACTCCTGGGTTTTCTGCACAGGTAACTTTATTTTTTTTTTTACCCCTGAACAGAAAAGTGTCTAATTTCAGCCTTTTAACCTGGCTATTAACACCAATTTTGGATATAAAACATAAGCAATATTTTAATCGCTCAATTTGTTTTTTTGAAGTTTAAATGTGAATCCAAACTCTGCAAAGCTGCAGAACAAAATCATGCTGCAATTATGCGGATAACACGTTGGCTTTATGCATCTTCCTGACATGTAACGTTATAATAATAGCTTTATACGCAGTGTTTTGATAACGACGATTTAATTACAGTCCTATCAGCGCCCGCTGGAGAGACACCTACCGCCTCCACCGCCACCCAGGGGGGGCATGTGCGGACCAAACGCTGCTCCTGCGCCACTTTCCTGGACAAGGAGTGCGTCTACTTCTGCCACCTGGACATCATCTGGGTCAACACGCCTGAGTAAGTTACCATTAATTGTCTTCAGCAGCCTGAGTGCAGACTAAGATTATTTTCGGCTAAATTACAAGTATATAAATTGCTTCTTGGAAATATTGGATATACGTTGAAATCCGATAATTTGACGTAGAGCAGCAGATATTAACGTTAAGATAACGTTTTTGAGGAAAGTGTCGTTTTTTGCTAAGTTTTGGCAGGTTTCACTGAGAGCAAAGTGCAGTTTACTTTCACTTTGATACGTAAAATAAGCCAACCTAAACGCATTTGACGGTCAAACACAACGCGTTTAACCCGACTCATTCGGGTTTTATCGTTAATTTCCGCTGTTTGATTCGAACTGTCGCTGTTCCATCCAGGCGCGTGGTCTCCTACGGACTGGGCAACGCTCCCAGGACCCGGCGCGCGGTCGCGGACTCCATGGCAACCAGCAGCGGACCCCGGTGCCAGTGTTTCCGCGAAAACGACAACACCTGCGCAAAGTTCTGCCGCCTGGAAAAACACCTGAGGTACGTGTCACCTGCATTTTACCACAGCTCCAAAACAGCTCGTGAACCGGCGATGACAACAAGTAGCCGAGCATCGATCATATTTGTTGTCAGTGGAACTAGAACTCGCCTGAGTCTATCATTTTTGCTCTAGTTTCCATCGCATGTGAGGGCAAGTTTTGTCTCTTTAATGGCCCTCAATGTCTCGAAACTGTGAGTTGAATAATCGTAATGTGATCCCGCTCTCATGTTTTTCCGTGCTCTCGCTCTCAGGTATGGGACGCTGCCAGAGACGGTGATCCGCCCCGCCGAGGGCGATGGTTGTTTTGAGGCGCCGTGCAGGCACAAGCTGGCAGCCGACACGGGCAGGATTAAGAGGTAAGACAACCCGCTCATACTGGAGGAGGCTGAATACCTCAAACTCTATTTGCAAAATAAATGGACATGGTAATTATAACCTCACGCAACACGGAGGTCTTCTGTAGGGCAAAACATCCCAGGAGCATCATTTTTGCATGAGTGAAACTCAGTGAACCTGAGATACACAAAGTCAGAGGCAGAAATTTCGAGATTAACTCTCAAGTGAGGAATCCCCTATATGTTATGATGACAGACAGAGCATCATTAAAACCTCTAGGATTGTATGGAATTTACCTAAAGTAAGCTGCATCAGCCAGCCTGCCACAGCTGCACTCATGTACCATCATGTTTCAGACTCACTCGGTGTTTGTGGCGCCATACCTGCACTTTGACACATTAATAATTGGAAACATAAACTTCAATCTGCTCAAACCACTTGAAAGTGTGTTCTCCCTGATACTTGGCCTACTTAGCGGTTTGACTGTGAGTGACAGCGTGAATCCACCCAGCACTAGGTTCACCTTTCACATCACCTGAGAGATCGATGGTTCGGATGTCTGACGGCTGTCTGTCTTTGTCTGCAGGATGAAGCGCAGCAACGAGAAACAGGCGTCGCCTCCGGCTGTCAGGGCTGCGTTGAAAACCCGCCTGCTGCTGGAGATGTGGAGGGCGAGACAGCGCCACAGGGCGAGAGCATGGGAGGGCGAGAGCACGGCCTCCTAAAGGAGACAGATAACCTCCGCACCTTGTCACACAGAGGGGGAAAGGCTTTCATAACCATGGGCCCTTCTCTACAGCCATCTGCCAGTGGGGAGCCCTGTAGAAGACGGCGGAGAGCCCAGAGAAGGCCGGCAGACTCGCTCCATGTTGGCTCCACGGCTGCGGCGTCTGCTGCAGAGCATTTACAACTCGACTTGGTTGCACTTCATCAGACGGATGAACGAGGTCAGAGACAATGCAGGGAGTTCAGGTGAAAGAAGATAAGCTGAACTGAGGACTTGGCCCCCGGTCTGCCACACCAAGGACACTCACTGATCTTGTAGGTGTCAGGGACAGACACGGTTACACCTTTGGACTAAAACAAAAAAAAACACCAAACACCATTTCAGAAGCTTGACATTAATAGAAGGATTTCACATAAATCCCTCTGCTACAGAAAATAAAAATCATTGCTGTATATGGATGAGGGCAGTCCTACTTATTATATTTCAAAATGGCATTTTTTTCTCTCATACAGTTGCAAAAACAGACCGTTGTGTCAACACAGAAGGGATTGTGTGTCTTGTGTCACTGCTTTACAAGACAGTTTTTCACTGACTGAAACTATTTACTGCATTTTATGTAACAGGTCATCTCCTGCATGTCAGGACGCAGGTCATTGGAGCTGTGCAGTGCAGGAGCTGCTGGGAGTTATCTTTGCATTTATCCTAATTTAAGTTGTCACTAAATGTGCTATGTACATTGTTGCTACTATTTATTTATTCTTTTGACATGTTGTAATTTGATGGCCATAATGGTCCATCACACTTGTGTCATTTCTATGAAATGTTTTGTCACCAAGGTGCCAAATTTTGGCCAAACTTAAATAAATTTTTACACACTTTATTTAAAATCAACTGATCAGCTGCTTCATCCTTATTGTTTCATGTGCTGTGCAATGAATTTGATCTTTGAGGCTAAAACGGACCATTGACCTGAGATGAGAGTGAAGTTGGAGGTGCTTCATCAGGAAGTGATGGGCCAAACATTGAAAATCTTCTGAGAACCTTCAGCTTGATGATCAGAGACGCAACAGAAGCAGTCTGCGTTCACAGTTAGAGGGTCTGAAGTTGATAAAGGAAATAGAAAAACCAGTGAGACAAAATGTGAGAGACGGGGATAAAGCGAGAGGTGACAACAACAAAGAGTCGATGTGGAACAAAACAAGGCAAAGAGCAATAAAACCGAGCTAACCCTGCCCTTTCATCTCCGTGCCAAACCAGAGCCTACACTGCAATTTCTAAATCAGCTGAGAGTGGGTTTAAGGCAGCTTCCAGCGGCTTGGATTTCAAAGACACATGCAGCGCGGTGTTTGTTTTCTGCTCTGTAATGATTACCTTTGTTTCAAAATACTTTTTGATATCTACCACCTTCCAACTCGGGCATTTCCAACTTTTGCTGACAAATGACTCAGCTAAAATTCAACTAAGCCTGACTCACTCTTGCGTTATTCTCTTAACTACCTGCCTTGGCCTCCCCGCTCACTTCGGACGATTACAGCAGATAAGGGCCTTTGGTTACAGCTGCTGTCCCCTAATCACCTTTCACCACTCCTCCTGCAGGGGCCTTGCATCTGTCTTTCTAACTGAAAACAAAACTCCTGGCACTTCCACGGATATCTTTAATTTCATCTTGGCTCATAAATCAGCTTCATTTTGCTCCGGTAAATCACTCATTCAGCCACTTTTGGAGCTGCCACAAAGAACACACCAAATCATAAAAAAAGCCAGCTTTGCAGGAAGTGTATTTCTGAGATAATCAAATCAGTTTTAAAATACATTTTAGACCAAGATGGGGACATATCTCAGCCAATAGACAAGCGCGTAATCCACCAAACATGGATTTCAGTAGACAGCAAAACCATTTCTCCCCAAAATACCCTAATAAGACTCACCCAGTGAGCACAGATTAAAAGTAAGACCTTCAGCAGCAGAGCAGTAAACTCCTTTTTAGACAATGATTTAAGCAGACAGTTCTTAAAAAGTTAATTCTATCATCATAGGCACTTTCTTCAAACTTTGCACAGATTAAAGCCGTTCAATCTGTCAGATTTGTCCCCTCTACATCTTGGTTGTAATAGATGTCATATAAATAGTTCTTGGGCTCAGTTCAAACATTCATGCGGCCGTCACCATCGCTCATCGCAGCGCCGCTTGAACTGGCAGCGGAGAACAATCCAAAGCAAATTGGTTGAAAAGTCTTATCTATCCAGCCCATTTAGCAAATAAGTCCACGGTGGATTCGGGCTCACTGAGAGAAATGCTGCCGTGTCCTCCTGCGTGCAGATTGTAATCAAATAACGCTGATGTCACATTTTCCAGACAAACCTTCTTTTTGTTTGCAAAACAATTTTAGGACGTCAGGACTGCAGATACAGTCTGGAGACAATAGAGACAAAGTTAAGATGACACGCAAGAAATGTGTTCAGATGGATTTAATCCCACTTTACAGGTACAGAGCATGCTCGTCTGTGCAGCCACCAGCAAACCTGTTAATGGAAGCACATCTGCTGATGTGGGCTCTCTTGGGATTATAGAGGAAATGCTGTCAAGTCGACAGGAAAGCAGCATAATGCTCAATACAGCAAGTTATTTGTCCACAACATGTTACACAACAAGTGATACCGAGTAATTAGAGTAATGCTTCCTATTCAAAAGTGGCTCCATTACAACGTTTCTCTGCATATATTTCACTCTCATGATGTAAAGGTGATGCATAACATGTGTCAGACCAACACTCAGAGGTGGAGGAAGTAATGAGATTACATTACAAATTAAAGTACTGCATTCAAGAATGTACTTGAGTAAATCTTCAGAAAAATACACAAGGCATGAAAAGTAAAAGTACTCATTATGCAGTAGAATGGTCCATATCATTGTTTCGGCTTATATAGGATTACTGTACCGATCATTAACTTTTAATGTCGTTTAATATTGCTAAAAAAACTGACTGGAACTAGTTTACGTACTGTTGGGTAGTTTAATCAGTAAAAAGGCATTTTCTGTAAACTCATGTGTTTTGTATGTGAAATTTAAATCTGAGACGTAGTTAAGTTGTCAAATAAATGTAGTGGAGTAAAAAGGTCAATATCTCCCTCTGAATGGAAATACTTAAGTACAAGTAAAACTTTACTTAGGCCCTTTCCACCAGTGCCATTATTATTCTACCACACTTCGACTGGAAACCCGTATCTCTGCAGCCCTTTTAACACACTGACTCCATAGCTTGTTATCAGATGCTCTTTATCAAAATGACTGCTGCATGTTTGCTTCTGTGACTTGGCTCAGCCGCTCTTATCTTCAGAATCATTATACGTCATGACCCGCTGTGGCTTTATTAAGCTGCCGGTTCAGCAGGAGCAGTGCTAAAAGGAGATTCCTCCATGTACCTGCTCACTGAAGAGGTTAACAGCATGCGGACAGGCCCGGGACCCAACACAATGGCACTTACCCTCACAACTATGCAGCTCTATGCAGGGAACTCCCCTGAGACATTAGCTTTTGGCATAACTCATTAACCTATTGAATAGAGCTCCAGCGAACATAATACCCCATTACACAGCAAGGAATCTCCTCGACTCAACAGGAATTCTCCAGCTCAGGGGCCAAACAATAGGACTATGTACGAGGAACGTCTGGGCGGGGAAGACTGGCCTCGACTTCTGACGTCTAACCAACGCCCGACTCTACCTCCACACACCCTGTTTTCCAACTAACACTCCCAGCTGTGCCAAAGCATCTCACGAAACCCTGCTGCAGCCCAACCAAAGGGGATTAATCACTGGAGCTGGCTGAGTCAAACTCAGGATTTGGCTGAAAAGGTCACCAGAAGTCAGCTGGATGACGGAGCACCACGAGAACCCGGTTGGGGAGATTTAGTTGAGGAGTGTGAAGGTGCGGGAAGATGTCTCCCTTCTGGTGTCTGCTTCGTAAGAGAAAGTCAGACTGGCAGCTCGAGTGATTCTCGTTGCTGAATTTGATTTGTCATCACATCTGCTGGAGAGGGGATGACACACTTTTCAGAGAGCTGATTATGGGAATCTGTGCAGGCATCTCTCAGCACTCTGTCTGCCTGTAATCCCACTCTCAGTCCTACCCAGCCCAGCTACTGCCTCCCTCCCTGTCAGGAGCACAACAAGCACTGAAAAGCATTACAGGAATATCCCTGAGATATTCAAAAAATGCTTCGCTGACAGACACGAATGTGAGGATGAGTTGTGTCTGCAGCTCTGCTCCGGCTCTTCGTTCGCTTTGTTCAACTTTAGTCCAGTTTGAAATCAAAGAAAGTGGAGGAACGTGTCATCCTTTGCTCTTATGCATGTTTGCAGGGAAAGTTGAGAACGCAAAGAACTGTGCACTAAGTTTCATGGACAGTTTGAACTCTGTTTCCTAAATTAGCTCAGTCAGGAATGATGAAAACACATATTCCATAGATTTTAAATATATACACATTACATAACAAATGTATACAGTTCATGCATACAGACAGTAAATGCATAGCCAAATATACGCCCTTTTGGTACTTGAAGTAATTATTTGCATTTTTGTTGAAGCGGCTAACAGTTGTTAGTCTCAGAGCATTCCAGATGGAGTAGTTCACCCTGTCAAGCATTAATCAGTGTCTGATGGTACGAGGCCTGAGGCTGTGCTCTTTAGATGCGCAGTAACTTCAGTGAAAGCTTTAAAACAGCAGAATGAACTTCAAAGAGTCACATTCTCAGTTATTTTTAACCATGCTAGCAGTGCCAGTCCACAAATTTGGTCCTAAAACATCTCACCAAGCACTGGATTGCCACAACATTTTGCACAGACATTCATGGTCCACAGATGATGAGCCATGACTTTTACAGGTTGTGTGATTGTAGTGGTTCAGAAATTTTGACAATTATTAGATGTATTTTCATTAAGTTTGCTATTCAGGCTCCCCAGAGGATGAATCCAAAAGCCTTTAGTGACACTGACTTCTTCTCTAGTGTCATCATCTAGCCAAAGTTTTACTCATTCACTAAAATATCACAGGATCTACTCACCAGATTGGCACATAGACATTCATGGTTCCCAGATGATGCATCCCAATGACTTTGGAGACTTTACCTTCAGCACCACCAACAGGTTGACATTTTCAGGTGTTGAAATATCTCAGCAGTGTGGATTGCCACACATCAGGTCAAAAATGCAATTTGGCAGTGCCATTCCCATCAGGCTCAGCTGTACTTTACACTGTGCCAATAAGATGTTAGCATGCTAACAGGCGAAACTAAGATGGTGAACATGTGGACATTCCAACTGCTAAACATCTACATGTCATCGCATTAACACTGTCATTGTGAGCATGCTGACATTAGCGTTTAGCTCAAAGCATTATTGTGTCTAAGTGCAGCCTCACAGAGCTGCTAGCATGGCTGGTGACGGTCGAGTTTCCTCGAGGGCTAATTTTCATGTAGAATAAAACTGTTGCAAGGTTCTGCCAGTAATAATGTGCCCCAGATAGGAAAGTCCCTTTCAGCTTGAGGATTTTTTTACTGCTGTAATTATCAACATTAAGTGCACGTATACTTGACCTTGAATAAACACTGCACTAAGAAAACACTACACTGAGCCAACACTGCAAACAGACAGATATCAATCAGATTTGCATTTACAGAAGAAGAAAAACATATTAGGAAATTGGGACACTCGCTTACAGTAGCATGTGACACGTGTTATTAAGAGCATCTGTGTTTGTTTTGTTCTCCTTGGTCCCTGTGTTTGTTGACATTGCTAGGCAGGTGAAGATGAAGCTTTTATTCTGTCACTCTTTTTTCTCGCTCAGACTCTCTCAACACATAATGAAAATCCCTTCTGAAGGCAAATGTTGATAGACAATGATGGTGTGTAGGAGCAGCGAAGCCTTTTCCTTTGTGTGGAAGTCACTTCAAAAAAAGACATTTCATCAGAGATCAATGCCATTATCTCAGTTTTCATTTGTTAATGCATGTAACCTCTCAAAGCCATACATCAGTCTTTAGAATGAGTGTTTTGTGTTTGAGTTGTTTACGTTGGAGCAGCTCGTCCATTGGTAAACAAATACTTTCATAACCCATTGTGTCAGTCTAAGCCAACTTTCCTTTAGAAGTCTATAGGTTACTGTGCAGTAAATGGCTTGGGTTTCTAACACGTCAGAGACTTTGGAAAAAAAAGAAAAAGGACAGTTTTTAAGCCTGATGGCAAACAAATTTGGAAATTATCCAAAAGGGTTTGGCGGGATTTTAAAGTAATGATCTGGATACTTGAAGTAGTAACTGAACATTCAGGTAAGCAAACTTGCTTTCTTTCTGAGACTGAGACTGAGATGCTGGCAAGTGCATTTTGTACTCTTGGACAGCGCCAGGCTATCTGTTTCCCACTGTTTCCAGTCTTTATGCTAAGCTACGCTAACCATCTGCAGGCTCTAAATTCATACTCAATGTACAGGTATGACAGTGGTATCAATATTCTCGTCAAACTCTCAACAAGGATGCAAAATGTCTCAAGATGTCGAACTTCTGCTTGCACTGGAGCTAGGATGTGGTTAGCCTAGCTTAGCATAAAGACTGCAAAGCAGGGATAATGAATAGCCCAGCTCTTTTTAATGTTTAAAGATAAACTAGCCAACACCTTTAAAGCACGCTAATTAACACAGTAGTTTGTGTACGTACACTGATGTAAAGACACAAAAGTGGAGTTTCTTGTGTACTTTAAATTTCTGTTATAGCCCGGCTAGCTGATTCCCCCTGCCACCAATATAATGTTAAGCTAGGCTAAACACGTCCTGACTTCAGCTGTACATATAGCGCACAGATATGAAATTCATTTATCTTTTCATCTCACTCTCAGAAAGAAGGCAAATACACATATTTCTTCCTTAAACAAGAGCCTGACACTGCCAATGCAACTCACATGGACCCTCAACCCGGACCCTTGACCCAGACTAATCCAGTCTGTTCTGAAGTGAATGACCTGAGCAAGTGTTCTCAGCTTTAAAGAGCCAACCTGGACCAGGGCACCAGCACAATCAGTCCAGGTCGCTGTTTTGACAAGATGGCTGCCAAGTGATAAACTTCTGGGTTCGACTCATTGTGTCAAGTCTTTTTATATACTCCATCAGCAGCCTCTTAAGCTCAACCTTTCACTGAATATGGCCATGCCAAGAAAACTGTTCATGATGGGGTCTGGATTCTGCATCGCCCTCTGGATGGATCCCACAGCAGTCCCGCCAAAACAATAACACACAACGCTGCCCACTATGACTCAACTCTGCACTAGTATTCCTAATATCCGTGCAGATATTTTTATAGTCTCATACAATCAGCTGTGTTTCTGCACATTTCTGTTGATACAGTCTCATGAAAATAATTTCAAATGGAATTAATCACCATTCAGTAATTTTTCAAGGAGAGACTGATAATCTTGGGCCAATCAGATTACATAACACGCTGACATTTCCGCTTCTAATACATGTTTGAAAGAGTCTTAACTTTCTCAAAGCTTCTGTGGTAACAGGTAGCACAATACCGTCATGCCACTTTGTTATACTGTACCATCGCAGGTTTGCTGTAGAAAGTAGAATCAATAGTATAAATGTCTTTGATGTGTTAAATTGACTGGATTGACGTAGTTCAGTGAAAGTTCAGAGATTTAATCCCGTCCTCAGAGGGGAAATAAGGGAGTAAGAACAATACGGGAGGAGCTGCAGAATGTGTTCTACAAATACGGGAGCTCACAGGACTGAGAACTATTGACATGTGCGCACTGGTACAACGTGGATGCAGCCCGGGATGTAAACATCCAGATTCTTTGAAGGGCAGAGCAGTGCAGGTCAACAGGTCTGTGCAAAGTGCATTCACAGGAATGCACCGGGGCACCTATGAGTGAGCCCTTATTGACAGGACCAAGGCTGGCACTCAACCGGTTTACCTTTGGGTTGTTTCCAAGGCAATCTGCTATTCATTGTGGGTTTCTGTGGACATTCCTAAAAATGATAAGGTCATGTTATCATAAGGTCTTCCACGCCAATGATTCCCATCCTTTTTAGCTTGAGACCCCTTAGTACAAAGAAATGTTTACCTGCCCATCCTCTTCACAGGTTGCTGTGTTTATGGCCTGAAACGAGCTCAACCAAAATATTGATTTTCCCTTAAAAACAGCTTTTTTTTTTCCTGCTCATGGTTACGTAAGAAGATAGATAGATAGATTCACATATGTCTCTGTTAAAAGTAAGTCTACAGTCACAGCCAGGTGTCTTAGCTCAGCATAAAGACTGGAAACAGGGGGAAACAGCTTTCCTGACTCCATTGAAAGGTTAACAATGTCTGCCTACCAGCAAATCTACAGCTTACTGACTAACACCTTATATTTACATATTTAATCTGTACAACAAGCGTACAAACGGACAATATGTGATTTTACTGGGGCTTATGTGTTGGACTATTTCTTTGGTGGACACAGTGACTTCCCATTTACACTACTAGTTGCCTGTCAACCTCACAGTGATGACAAGGCCCCTTTAAATAACTCCATATTGTAATTGATCTCACATACTGTAATTCTCAAATACTACATGAGGAGGTACACCGAATGAACTACGTTATATGGAAGACGCGACCATTAACCTGTGTTGGAAATGACCTTTAATATTTACTCACTTTAAGTTATCCATTTCTAATTTAATTTTAAAGCTGATTACAGAGATCAGTTAAAAGGTTAATTTTATTATTATATTATTCCAACATTATAATGAAGTTAATTAACCTAATAACTGAATAACCTTAATCAGCTCTTAGCCTGCTGACCACGTCTCTGCTCCCTAAGTTTATTTGAACATCCCGCCGTCACCACTGATCCTCCATCAGTTTCACACGCTCCTGGTCGTCTCCACAGATGTGCCTCATTAAGCTAGCAATGGCATTGGTGATGCTCTCTGTCTAAAATGCCCTGCTAGTGTTACACAATGTGACATTATGGTGTTAATGCAAGCGAGCTAACTCACTTTGTACTGTGCATCCATCATTTGATTTGCCTTCATACTCCGTCCATATACACTTTCCTTTTGCACAAATCAGAGCCCACTGCATGCAATGAGTGCTTTCAAGGGGCGTTCTTATGACGTGTGCAAAACCACTGGACAAAACACAGTATATGTATTCATTGTGAGCTGTTGCGAAAAACCCTGCACCTTTTGCAGTTTTGTGGTCGGAGGTGCTGAGCTGTTCTGTTACTCATCCATGGGCAGCCTAAGTTTATGTAAACACCCCCGCCAAACGTCATCTGTTCTTCATACTAACTAAACTTTGGCAAAGTCATGACGAGCAGGGCTACTGTATACGCAATATTTTGCTACACTGTGACTACGGTGTGTCGCTAGTGCTACACAACATTGCCGTGTTAAAGTTAATGAGCTAACTCGGGAAATACAAAGACTTGCTTGCAAAACCATTCACAATCACGGCCTCCCTTTCTTGACGATGGCGTGGAAGCTTCTGAGGAGAATGCTCAGCTTCTACTGCTGGGCTGTTTTCAGGCTTGAGAGACTTTGCTTGCATAATGCCCACACTGTCGTTAAAATAGTCCATCAGCGGTCACAGTGGCTGACGGGCTGATCAAATTCACCTGCCACTTCACCAGTTCATCCACATTTGGCCAGAGGCGGGTGATAATTTCCAATCCTGCCCATGACCTTGACCCAGATTAGCTAAAAAGAATTACTGAACTAAATTACGGCACATACTGTAGATGTGAATGATATCTACAGCTTGGTCATCCTTGAAAATTATCTCCAAGGCCGAAAGATTAAACATGACTGATAAACTGGGAGATTACCTAAAATGTTAACCTTCATTTCATTTGGTTATGAAAGCTCCTCTCTGTTTCTTTCTATAAGACATTCCAGACATATTTTCTGTAAGACTTTGTCCCATTAACCAAAGTGTCTGTCAGTCTGCTCCGCACTGAGGCCCCACATCTCCCCACTCATCAATGAACACCACGCTCACAGCACCGCTGCACACAGTGCAGCTGGACTGGAGGCCCCTGGTCTGAGGGGTCCTCTGGTCCCATCACGTGAGAGACTGTAGCAATTACAGCAAAGACAGAAACGTAAGGGAAGCAAACACTTTGATTAAACGTTAGGAAAACCAGCTAAGATCTAAAAAATGTGTTTATATGCTTCACAATTACTGATCTGTTTTTTTGTTAATTTCATACATGAATTTTATAGTTCGTGTATTAAATTTCATAGTTTCTGGTTAATTGCTGAAGTGTAATTTGCTGCACTGGCACTTGCAGACCTCTATGATAATAAATCTAATCTAATATGAAGGACCTTGAAAACTTTGCACAAATCAAAGCCCACTGGATGCCATTTAAGTAGATGACAGACTTTTCAAGGGTCATTTTTATGAGACATGGGCAAAACCGCTGGACAAAACATAAACACTAGTACAGGTATTTATTTTGTGCTGTTGTGCAAAACCCTGCACCTTTTGCAGTTTTGTGGTTTGAAGTGCTGAGCTGTTCTGTTACTCAACCGTGGCTAGCCTACATTTATGTAAACATCTCACTTACAGTCAGCTAATTTGATTATGTGACTGTCTGACTGCCCGGGCACACACTTCCAAAGTGCAGCCTGCACTCAACAGTTCAACACAAGGCCAGTAAAGCATCTACTTCCTCGGTGCAGTGCTGGTTCACATGTCTGTGTGTCTCAGTGTGAAACGAGCGCCACACACAAACTTACACTGTGACCTGTCATCACAAGCAACAGCCACTGACTTCCAGACAAACTCACACACAAATCGAGCAACAGACACAAAAGGACAAAAAGACACTTTCTGCTATCACTCCATCATCCCCGACTCCCTGCTTCTTCAGTCTATGTGCAGCTCCGATCATGTCGCTTTGCCCCGTCGTCTAACAATATACCCTGTCCCTCACTACTTGGTACTATCTCCCTCAAACTAAACAAGATTGTGTGCACCTGCAGCATGTTGAGGCAGCCGTTCCCAAACAAAACTCAAACTCTGTCAACAGCGGGTGAGTCAGCTGTCAACCAACACATCCTCAGACGTTTGAAACCCAAACAACGTGGAAGATTATCGGAACCCAGAGTGACCCTCCACCTAAACTGATGCCCCTAACGGAAAATGAGCCATTAACAATAACAGCAGGGAGGAATATTGCATAACATGCAAAAAATGAAATTGAAACTCTTTTGTCTGTAACTGGCTTTTCACTGTTTGACATACTGGGAAATACGCCTATTTCTGTAAGTCTTGTCACCGCTCTGGAAACACCAGGAAGTAAGTGGTCCCAGACAAGAAATGGTCTGACACATAATATTCACATATAGATTTAACAAATGAGATATACCGCTGACAGAGCCTGGTGAGCCGCTTCCCCTTGTCTCCACCCTTTACACAAAGCTAAGCTAACCAGCTGTTGACTGTACCTTCATATTTACCATACAGACATAAGAGCGACATCTTTCTTGCCATCTTCTCGTCTTCATCTTCTTCAAGTTCAAGCAGATTTCTCAAAATGTCAAACTGCTGCCATAATTTGTGATTCAAGTGTCCTACTCATCAAAATCAAGGTATTCTAGCAGGTTAATGAGTTCGTGTCCAGAGGTATTACAAGCACCAAATGTGGACTAAAGAAGAACTTGTGATACAAAGATCAGGCATCAAAATTCTTGTCATCTCAGCAATTACAATGGTGTCATGCTGTGACTTTGAGGGGGCAAACTTTTTATAAACTTTTATCTCAAAGTATTAGTGTTATACTGCTGTCAGCCTTTGAAGAGTGACTTCTCATCAAGCAGATCCACAGGAGGTCCCGACCCCAACATTTGGACATCAGCATAAGGTTTCCACATGTGGACCGGGGGTGTATTCCTCAATAGTGAACTACAGCAGGCTCAGTTTAGAAGATTACATTATATTTACAATGAATTGAACAATGGCACAGTAGACATGCAACAATGCAGCTACAAACACACTGTGCTATTATTCCTCCCGCAGTGCAGGTTAACTGGTGACTGTAAATCGCCCACTGTGAGTGTGAATGTGAGTGTGAGTGTGAGTGTGAATGGTTGTTTGGCTCTGTGTGTCAGCTCGGTGAGGAAATGGTGAGCTGAGCAGGGTGTATCTCACCTCTCACCCAATGCCAGCTGGGATCGGCTCCAGTGGATGGATAGATGGATAACTGACTTGTGTTTAGGTTAATGATTTACCACATTTTTATTTACCACATCATTGTTTGGGGCTTCTTTCATTCCCTGTCGCTATATTTATTTAAAAAAAAAAAAAAGTAGTAGACCTTTTAATATACAGAAATGTATTTAGGTTTGTCAACAAGTCATTTATCAAGCAAAAAATATCAAATTTGAAGACATGCAGAAGACGTAGGACATTTAAAAAATGTCACACTGGACTTTTTTTAAACAAAATAAATCAATAATGATAATAATTGTTAATTGCAGACATCAATGCACGGTGCAGATGAACAGGATGGTAAATCTGCTCTCTACAGGTTGGTTTTGGCTTGACCTCATGTCTCTTAATGGGTGTGACTGCTGCAGGGTCAGATCTCACCCTCTTTTCCTGCCAACCTCTCATGTGTTGACCCCTGCCTCGTCTGTGAGACCCCGATGAACTACCTGATCCCTACAGGGGTCTTGGCACCACCAGGCCTTTATGAGAGCTATTTGGGCTCATTCAGGACGTGATGACCTTCCCTGCGGGGACATGGCCTCTGGGCAGAGAGGGAGGGGCAGGGGAACAACAGGGTCAATCTAATCCTCTCCTGCTCTGAATGGCCTCCATTTGACCAACCTTCACAAGCTGTGAGCTGTATAACAGCCACTGGGAACGGACACATGAAGGCACTGATTGTGCCATCATTGCCCTTTTAAAACAACTGAAGAGAGGTCTGGCGTCTTGGTTATACATAATAGACGAAGACGACTTGTGATGGTCTCTAACAGGTTGAACTAAACTTAACTCTCACTGTATGTTGAATACAAACTTGTGCTGCTTAGCATCTGGCAGGTGGGACAGCCTCAACAGCTGCAACGTGCAGAAGCTACAACTGTAACACCTGCAAACTCACAGGTGGTACAATAATGGTGAGCAGCTGTGACCCCAAACGCCATATTATATGTGACTCTGACACGAAACTGACTGTAGATAAGGAAACTAAAGCGAGTCATCACTCTTGAGGTTTATGTTTGGGTCTGGAATAAAAGGAACATGTATGTCACTCTTGTTTGGGTGCTGCAGTAAAAAAATGTAGTAGTTGTCTGACATCACACACTGTACCAAAACAGTGCTCTTCTTGTAATAAATCTCATGTCTAGTCAGCTTGTAAACACTGAGCAGTATGTTCCATAATACTGAACATCTTCTTCTTCTATGAGTGTAGTATCACAGTACATGGAGACCAGCCATCTCCACAAAATTATCATTTGCAAACAGGTCACAGCAGCAGAAATCTAAATAAGAAAAGTGAAAGATCCAATAGCGCCACTCTGAGGTTGCAGTGTTAATTCTAACCCATAATACAAAACTGTGTCCCAGTTTCATACTGCATGGCACACAGTAAATTTAGCACATTTCAAAGGTATGCTGTTAAAGCAGGTTGTTGAATTCAGTGTGCTTTGTACAAACAGGGAATAATACCGAACGTGTCCCAGCAAATGTCAAACTGCAACTTGGGATTGTTGTGGCCAATCAAACTCCACACAAAGAAAGCAAAATGTCACCATCATCTGCAATTTGTCTTCATTTTTGCAGGTAGGTCCGACAGTTTAGCTCATACAATTTCAGGCAATCGACCTGTTAGAGTCTGAGGAGGGTGACAGGATCTGACAGTGAAGAGAAGAGAAGAGACGCACTTTATTAATCACACCACACAACCACATGGATTACATGCACACGCCATGCTTATGTGAAATTAATTCCTCTGCATTTGACTCATCCTGGTAGTCCTTCCTCTGCGGCAGACCAGGAGCGGTGGGCTGCCAGCCGCCAGCCTGTCACCGTTGGTCAGGTGGTGATCTTCTAGCATCGTTTTTAGTGGGGTTTTTTCATGGAGGATACCCCAGGTGAACACGGGGAGAACATGCTAACTCCACTCAGAAAGGGAGCAGCAGGCACCGAAGGCATGGTGGAGGACACGCCCACAGTGCCCCAGGTGGGAATCCACCTTCTAGCTATGAGGCGACAGTGTTACCACTGTGCCGCCGTGCCACCGAATGACGGTGGAAAGCTCACAGAATATGTGAAATGGAAAAGAAGCTATCCCCAGGGGAGTTTAAAAGAAATATGTTCACTTTATTTTGATCATTTTTGTGTGTAAGTGAAAACTTGGCCTGAGAGGCAGTGTCTGTGTTAGCCTTAACGTACGAATATTCATAGAAAGTCAAAGTGTGCTCATTGTGACACTAAAAAAAAGGTCAAAGATCCCCTAAATAATTCTGATTCATCCTCTGGAGACCAAGAATATCTCCATCAAATCTGATGGCAATCTGGTCAGCATGTGTCAAAATATCTTGCTCTGGATGAAGTGTTGGAATGGACTGAGTGACATGAAGAGGAGAGGAAACGTGGATTTCCTGGCCCCTGAAAAAATGGCCCTTGGGTTAAACTAAAATCAACTGTCACAAAAATGGTTCAAATTTCATTTAGTCCGGTTTGTGTGGCTGAACACTGAGCAGGTCTGTGTCAGGCTGAGCTTATTTAGTGATAACGGCAAAGACAACTGCCACTGCTCTTCGTCGTCCTTTCAGTCGCTGTACCTCGGTGAGTGACACCAGCAGATAAGCTGGAGTTGTAGCTCAGCCAATGAGCAACGCTGACTTTTACCTCTCAGTGAGAAACTGTGCCAAAGTTTGCTGTCTTCCTATAAGTTCTGTCTCTGGTATTTTAAGTATATCCTTCCTGTTCTTTTATATGACAGTCCTTATTCTTGTATGCAGATCAGACAAATTGAAAACAATTAGTCTTGGAGGAAGATCGTTTCGCCTCACCCAACATCAAGGTGATTGAAGCATAAAGCCCAGAAACTTCTTATTCAAAGCAGCTATCAAACTTGTTGAGCTGGTTTTAAACGATGTGTTACATGTCGCCTCCACGGCTTGGCTCTGCAAGTCATTTAATTAGCTTTGACAAGTGAGTCACATACACACTAAGCATTGGCAGCGTAATGCCACTGTTTTCTCACAGTGTCACAGACTTCTCTGAGTTTCTTTTCTGGGCACTATGGGCTCCTAACTAGGTTGTATGAATTCATTAGACTTTATGGTCTCCCCTGACCCTGACATCCACTTTTCAGACCACACAGGTCATCGCCAGCAGAATCAGACCACCAGCAACGAGGCAGCGAGAAACGCCATGATGTTATCAGCGCTCTGCCTTTCTATTCTCCGTCTAATTCAGTTCAGTCACAACACTGTGCTGTCGAACACTCTAGCACTTTAATCAGATTTGAAGATGGAGACAGGTGCAGGCAGATGATATAATTCTGATGAAAAGAAGACAAAGCAACCAGACGCTTCTCTCCACTGCAAACACCCAGTTTGATGTTTAAGCAGTGAGTCACAGAAACCTTTGAACACTAACAGCGTCTCCATTTTGTTACGTAATACACAATATCCTCTTTTCAAAATAAGTCAGTGCATGCGTTCAAACAGGGCTCTGACCTTTTTGAGTTTTAGGAGGAAATACTGTAACAGATGCACACTGCTGAACCTTCACCCTCCTCTGAAGCATGTGACCACTGATGCCGACTGGCTGCACCTGGCAGAAACTAGATGTTTACACAAAGATTCATAAATGATAAAGACGAGATGGGCTGAACTGTAATTCAGCTCACCAGTTCCACTTGAAAGCAAATTCTTGTGTTGTGGTGACTCCTTACAAAGGAAAAGACCTGAGGGACATCGGCATTAAGAATTAATAATTAAGCTGCCATGTTTGAGGATGGCTCGTAACCATCACATCACAACTAGTCGGGGGGAGAAGTGTGACGGGCGCTGATCCAAGGTTATCGCCCAGGTGGTGTGCTGAATGATTGAGACTGATATGCAGCCAGTCAGTGTGGTAGAGGCCAAAGGATTCAAAGAAGCTAGTTCGAGAAGTCAAGGTAGCCGGGGCAGACAAGCTAGCTCTGACCAGCGACTGTTACACAGCTCCTACAAACCGTACGTACGATCTTTTTCTAAACTTGCTTTAGTTGCCGAACCTTAACCACACCGTGACCATAATGTATGTCATGACCACAAGCTTTACCTAATCTAAACCATAGTGCAGCAGAGGTGTTCTGATAGCGTAAGCGCTGGACTTGTTGAAAAATGTTACCACTGGGTGTAACGCAACTGGAATTTAGGCTCTTGTTGGTCAGGAGGAAATAGTCTTGTGACGTCATTTTAGAGACACAAAGACAGAAAAAGATCTGTTTGACACCTACGACTTTCTGATACGGTTCCTTCTAACAATGACGACAGTTGTTCAGATCAGGAAACACTTGTGTGCTTTTCTGGAGTGTAATTATAACCTGTATTTGTTGCGTACTTTGAAGGACTTGCTGTGTAATCTGGGGTTTTGCAGAAACATCCAATGCCGCGATTAGGTTGTTTTAATTCCAAAACAGCCAATAAAACTTAAACGTGTGCTATTAATGAGACAGATGAATAAACACTGGCGCAGTCCTTGAAGATTGTTTGGCATTCCAAGACTGTAAAAATGGAAAATGCTGCGCTGTCCGTCAGAGTGGAAGTGATAACAGCATCGGGACACATTTATCAACGCGCTGCTCATATTTGTTTAGCTGAGTGTATCCTGTCCGTCGCTCCCGTTCAGTGTTTCTGTGTTCTTGGTTCTGCCGTGTGGCCTGGTCCGCCTCTTTTATCTCCTTAGTAAAACACCTCATATCAACGTTCTGGCCAGTGCAATACAGACATCCGGACAAATCAATGTAAATTTCCCCTTCATGCTCACTTGCCAAAAGCCACAGACAGGAGGCTGCAAACTGGCTGCGTGTTTGTGTGCAGTACATAAGGACAGATCGCTTTCTACACCTTCTTAGTCTCTGACCCTTTATCTGCCGCAGTAACGGCACTGTGAGGACGACAGCAGCGCGATGGAACGGCAGCCTTTAGAACTGGGAGTGAAAAACATGGCGTGATTTATCTTGGCAGCTTGTTTGTTATTCTTAACAATGCATTTAGGGACCGGGGAGTGAAAAAAAAATCTAATACCCTTTGTAGATGGGAACAATTTTACCGCCCGAATCAAAACAGCCACTTTTCAAAAGTGACGGCTGGGAGAAACGCTGCTGCATGCCAGCGTCTCGCCTCACCTGAGTGACTTGTGTTGTTTTTGGAGAGGCGGGAAGTGAAAGACAACTGATGGTGTGACAGTCTGAGGCACAGTGGAGGACTGGTGGTTAAAGTGGAAGAGCCTGAACACTTAATGTCACCGCAGCTCTTTATATCTGTCTGTCTGTGGAGAGGAACTGCATCGAGAATGGTTTATTTTATTAGCCTGATAATTAGAGAAAACTGGTATTTTGTTTCAGTTCATTCATTCAGCCAGACAGCTTCTTTTTATGTGTGGGTAACTTAATCATCTATTTAATGTTTTGCCCCAAACTTCCATTTAAGCCTTAATTTTTCATTTTATATACTTTTCATTACAGTACATTAATTTCCCAGATTGTTTTATTGTCTACAACTGCACTAGTCACTGTTGTTGTCATGAGTTTGCCAGTTTAATTTTAATCACATCTCACCACAGAAAGCATGTTTAAATTCTTCTCTCTTGAAAGGATAAAGCTGATTCTATAGTTTTGTTACTGTCAACAAATCCCACAAAACAAACAGTATATTAGTCTCTGCCTCTCGGTACTTTCCCACTTCCCTGCTTTGCCACAAAACCATTTGTTCTTACAAACAGCTGGGCACTGTAGTTTCGAGCAAACGTTACTCAAAGAGGAGTAAATAGTGAATTTGCTGGGCAGACTTATCCTTCAATATCTGGATTGTCACCACAATGGCATTTTAAAACCCTGTCAAGAAAACAATGTGATTTCTGGCATTTACAAACTGGAAAGAACTGGATTCTTCCACACAGGAACCAAGCTGAACCCCATTTCTCAGCCTCAAACCATTGTGTTAAATGCTTGTTAGGCACTGAACCTGAAACGAGGATGCTCTCCTGAAAGGCCAGAGGAAGACAAGAGTCGGGGACAAAAGGCTGAAAGAAAGAGATGAATGAGGAGAAAAGAACTTGTCCAGGAAGGTTAGAGTGCACAGTGCCAGTATGGGGTAAAGTAGAATGAAGTGGGCTCAAAGCAGAACTACAGTGGGCCTGTATTAGCGTACATTTCTTCTTAATATGCCATTACACCCACATACTGCTGATAATGAGTGAATTTACAGTGATCATGCTGTGGTGTGATTTAACACGCCGGCATATTTCACTTTCTAATTGACTGGACTGCTTTCTTCCAGGCTGTGGTGAGATCACACCATAGACCTGTTGTTATTTCAATACATTTCGCCATGTTGACGTTATCACTTGCTTACAATAAACCAGGGTGAGTTCTCACCCAATCTTGAGATAAAATACCTGAAATAGATGTCATCGTGGGAATAAATAGATGTGAGAGACATGAAGATACAGATAGAATCAGATGAAGCAGCTCCTGAATTCTGTCTCCATCCAAACACGTCTACAGAAAACACATTTCAAGTAAACAGGAGTAAATCAACAGTCACTCCGCTCATGCCACGCTCATCGCGGTGATCTGCACTCGCACTGATGCAACCTCAGCTGAGGACGAAAACGCTGTTAAATCGCAGCGGATCCAAAACGTGGCACGTATTCGATTCACTGAGCTTCACGTCTTCCAGCTCATTTGATCTAGTGAATAGCAGCTGATGCAGCGTTTGTTCAGTACAGTTCACCTGAGGACGGTGGCAACAGTTCTGCTGCAAAACAATGCTATTGAAATGTTTTATTGATTAGATTCCTGGTAGTTTTTTACTGAACAAACATTCATGCCGCTTTAAAGAAATAGTTCCTTATTAACAGCATACCTATATATAGTATAGATACATACACACAGTATATCAATGCCAACATAGATGAGAAGTGCTCAGAGGATTTCATATAACGATAAAACAGGAATGCGTGCAGGTGGAGAAAATATGATGTTTGGAGAGACAATGTTTTTCACTTGACAGCATTATTATGTCTGTGAGTTGTTGTTGGTGAGTGACAGAAAAAAAAAAAAATCAGAAAATCCCTGTTAACATCAGCTGAAAGAGTTATAACTCCAGACGACTCCGTTTGGACATTTGTTATGTTAAATTTATATGCAGGCAGATCCTTACAAACAGTGTTATCCACATTCTTCATCTTGGCCCGATGCTGGTGTCACCTCCTCCCTCCTCCTCCTCCCCCCCTCCTCGCCTTACGCAGGTAATGAGCTTCGGGGAAAGCCTGGTTAAGCATGAAATATTTTGGCAAAGTGCTGGTGACACCGCCTGTTTGCAGAAGGAGTCTAACTCTCTCCTAATTCCTGACCCGTCCCTCAGAGTTCCTGGGCAACAACACCATGGATCAAAGCTAGACCAAAGGTCACAGAGTTCAGGTCCCTGGTGGGCCGATTAAAGCCATCAAAGACGCTGCGGAAACAACGGCGACATAAACACATGCAATAAACTTTATAGTTGCTCTCTGGCCATACCATGAAATATTGTCTCGTGTTGCTGAGGTGATCAGAAAGTCTAATGGTATGCATGTCTTCTGCTGACAGTGAGGTCACCCAGTCAGCCCTAATATAAGGAAACAGCCCCTTCTCTCCTCTGTCACGCTAATCCCAGAGCCATGAGCCTGCAGCACTGCCTGACAGATACACGCCTCAAAACACCCTTAACTGCTCCATTACCTCGCTGCCACAGGCCACGGGCGTCGACAGACAGCTTCTTGCTGGGGTAATCCTGCGGCTCGCGGTGGGTTCAGGGAGATGAGGGGGTAAATGAGTCGAGGGGTGTGTGGTGACGGTGACAGAAGTTAAAGGCACAAGTGATGCCCGAAGGGAGCAGGGATGACGAACGCCACTGAGCTTCTGACATGTTTCACCCTTGACTTCTTTAATAATAATAATAAAATCATAGTCTTAATTTCTAAAGCACATTTAAGAACAGAGTTGTAAAATGATTACGAGTGGAACCACTGACTCTGAAGTGATTAATTACCACTGTGGAAACTGTTTTCCATTCTGTTCAAAGATGCAGATCAGTAAATGACTTCCTCTCAAATAAGAAAACAAAACCCTGATTATTTCCAACTGAGCTGCATGCGTGTAGGCAAGAGCTGTGGACTTGGACTGGAGTCAGGTTTAAAGGACCAGTGCATAAGATTTAGGGGGATCTACTGGCAGAATACGGCAGAAATTGAATATATTAAGTATGTTTTCATTCATTCATTGCACCACCATGTCTCTACAGTAACCTGGACTGCACAAACCAAACGTTGGCTCTAGAGAGCAACTTTCATGTTTTTCGTGAGTTTCATGTCGACCTACAGGAGGAGGATATTGGATAGGGAGGGTGGGGCGAGGGGTGTTCAGTTGATCGCATTCTGCAGCTTCACCACTACAGATGCCACTAAACACTGGACCTTAAAGCCACAAAAATGAGGACTTGAGACTTAACTTAAGGTCTGATTTTTTTGGGCGGCCCCTGAAGTTGACAACTATCACGTATTGAAATCTTTGGGTGTCAAACAAAGGTGGTGTTCCTGGATCACACTGTGAGACACATCCTTCAGCAGCTGATTTAGAGATTTGGTGACCAAAGAAAGCCAGCATAAACATTTTTACAGGGTCAGAAATTTAGAGCCAAAGTCTCACAATATGACTGCAGCCACCTTCACTAAATCTACCTCCCGTTACTCAGCCAAAAGAAAAGTTGACAGAAGAAGAGGAAGAGAAACAGGAGGAGGAGGAAGAGGAGGGTGAGATGCTATTGAACAACAGGAACCTTGGTGGGAATGCCCGGTAAGACCTTGCCTACTGACTGGAACTCAGTCACATAAACAGGCTGAATGTGAGGTCAGAAATCAGGGGAAACAGCTCTTAGTTCAGCTTGTGAGGTCTTTCCAGCGCAGGTGGCACCTGGAGTCAGTCATCCACCAACACACTGCACAGCATCCCCTTCCTCAGCCTGCCGCCTCTCTCAGCATCATCCTAATAATGCACCCCAGTTTGTTTGTTCACTGGTCTGTTACGGCCGACAGACCTCCCTGCAGTTCTGCAAACTTTCCATGAGCTGCTGCATTCAGGTTGAGTGAAATCAGCTGGAAAACGTGGATGGATTCGCTTGCATAACTCTTTTAAGACTCAAGCATTGTGAACATTTTATTCTTCGGCTTCAATCCCAAGAGCTCCTCTGGAACATTTTCCGCATAGCAGGTGGACGTAATGATGAAGCGGTTTTCCATATTTTAGAAAACCACTTCACAGGTGGCATCTGGGGTAGTGAACATAAGACAGCGCTGTATAAAGTTCAGCACGCAAGGAGAGCGCAGGTAAAGCAGACAAAGAATTCTATGACTAAGAAGCCGCACAGAGACTTGCGTGATATCAGGGGCGCCACAGTCCCCTTAGGGAAGATTACATGTACAGTAAGTATGCTTGCAGGCACCTGCTAAGGATTTTGGAAAAAGAAATTCCTCACATTCATGTTCTGTGTGTTCCACAGTGACCCCTCAGTTCACACACCAGCATTCCAGAGGTACTGGAGGAAGGCACGATAATTTCTTTCCAGCTTCACTAATGCAACAAGTCACAGCCTTTGTCCTGCGCACATTCCTCTGACACATGGAGCAGATTTGGGTAACGATGGCCTGACAGCTGATCTTCAGCTGATGATGTTTGGAGCCACAGGCGAGTGTTACATATGAGCAGGCAGGCTGATAGACAGTCAACATTTGCTGCCACAAGCAGCACAGTTTGTGATGGAAAGAGATTAAATCAACCACATCATCACGCAGATCCGACTTTGATCAGCTTCTTTGTAATGTCAGAGACAAATGAGCTGTCAGGCTGTATGGTTGCTCAGTGGTTTGTACTATTACCACACAGCAAAAAGGTTTGAACCTGAGCTTTTCTACGTGGAGACTGTGAGGCTTACTCCAACAGTCCAAAGACATGCAGGTGAGGTGAACAACAAAATCTGAATTCTTCAGAGAAGCAAATGTCTGTCCATCTTTATTAGACAGCAGACAGTGAGGATAAATATGAAATGTGTGGAAAAAGAAAGGACATGACATGCAACAAACGCTCCACAGAGTGGAAACAAACCATGGATGTTGCAGTTATAGTACATGGGATGCTTCCCCAATCACCAGGAAACCCCCTGTCTGTTTTTAGCTCTGTGATTGGTGATTTCTCCACCCTGAGAACGGCTTCAGCACAGGATAACCCGGTATAAAAAGGTTACATGGCTGGTATTATCCTGTGGTAACGACCATTATCATTTAAATGCTACTTCACAAATATTCCTACATCAGCATACTCGTCCTCCTGCAACACGCCTGGCATTCAAAGCAAAGACTGCAAATCTCTGTCAGCAGAATATGATTCTACAATGCTAATTTGGTCAAGCGAGAACCTAAGTGATATCATCGCCCTTTGACACCGATTCAGCAACATCACACCACACAGCCAGGCTTCACAGTCCTCCAATCGATCTGGGCTGAACCTTCAACACAGTCTGGCTTTGGTGCACAGGCGTTGTAGAGGATCCAGTGGTGCAAAGCAGCTGTCATGCATTAATGAAATTAGAAAAGTAGTATCGTAGTGCTGCGGTTTGCGATTTTCCAGGCTTGTCAGTCTTTGCATGACTGAGATGGCACGTTCACAGAGTCTGTGCAGCATTTCTGAGCGGTCAGATCACTGTTTGTTTAGGGTTGGAATATCTGTGTGTAGCTGCAGGAGGTCTGTGCTCGGTGTCGGGGCGAGACCAGAGAGGCCCCACCTGGAAGTACTTCTGCAGGGTCAAAGGTCAATGCTATTGAACCTGAGTGACAACATCTATACGTAAACAAAAAACACTGAGTGTAATGAGAGAAACGTTGGGTTCACAGGAACAAAGGTAAATGTAGTCTTTCTTTGCCACATTACTCTTTCAGACTGTCGTTTTTTTCCAGTAAAAATAAAACATAGCTGTGACTTTTTTTACAACTTTAATTCATTCTACATTTTCACATTAAATGATAGAAGATGGAAGCTTTAATAACTAATGTCTACAAAACTGCATAGTTTATGTATCAATATTTCCTTTAATCAAATGTAATTCTGGTTTGGTTTGATTTTTTTGGTCAAAAATTGACAACGTTTTGGAAAACCACTCTTCAGTTTAAAGATAAGCAAACACTGCACGCAGCATTAACTAATGAAAGTAAGAAGGAGAAGAAAGAGGACAAAGACTAATAATCACAGCAGCGCAGTGGTACAGCAGTGATCAGTTGGTCTACAGCTGAAACAATCTGTTTTAATTCATTAGCTGATCAACAAATTCACTTGTTTCAGCTTTTTAGAGGTTTTTCTGGTTTTCTTCTGGTTAAAGATTGTTGGGTCACTTCAGACTCTGAAATATAAACTCATTCATTTTCTAAGACATTTTGAAACAGCGATCAACTAATCACAAAATGAATCAGCAGATCAACTGACAATGAAAGTAATCCTTAGTTACAGCTCAAAGGCCGGCTCAGTGATTGGAGGAGTTGAGCTGGACTCTCTGGAGGTGGTGATGGAGAAGGGGATGCTGTCCAAGTTAGCTAGCGTCCTGAGTAGCATCTCCCACCCCGTCTTAAGGAGAAGAGTTACAGGATACCAGTATCCCAACGAGCAGCACAGGAGATCGTTCCTGCCAGTGGACTGTTCATCTCATCCCGCTCTGTCACAGTAGGATCAGTGGACTGAGAAGCTGCTGAGGGTCTGACTGAACTTGTTACCTGGGCGTCTTCAGGCTCAGAGCAATACAACCTTTTAACTCAGAACTTAGAATCACATCCATTTTGCACACCTTACTGCAATTTGCACATTTGCGTCCAGTGCATGTGCAAATGTAAAAGACTAAGACATAAGACATACTTTTATTAATGACAACGACACAACATGCACATGCCATGCGTCTGTGAAATTGTTTCTTCCACGTTTAACCCATCCTGGAAAGTCCTTCCTCCGCGGCAGACCAGGAGTGGTGGGCTGCTAGCCAACAGCGGCGCCAGGGGACTTCTTGTCACCATTGGTCAGGTGGTGATCTTCTTGCATGTTTTTAGTGGGGGTTTTCATGGAGGATACCCCAGGTGAACACGGGGAGAACATAAAAACTCCACACAGAAAGGCCCCTTTCCTCGAGATAAAGGGCAGCAGGCACCGAAGGCATGGTGGAGGACACGCCCCCCAGTGCCCACAGCGTCCCAGGCAGGAATTGAACCCGGGAACTTCTAGCTGTGAGGCGACAGTGTTACCACTGTTCCACCATGCCACCTTAGGGCCAGCTTTTTAACTTTTATGTGATAGTTGTGTTCGATATGTTTTTACATTATTGTTTGTACCAGATAGTTTGTCCATGTCCTGCTGCTGTGACATCTGAATTTTCCCCCAGGGACAGAAAAAGTTAGGAAATAAGTAATCTATCTATCAAAGCCCAAAATAACTTTACTCAGGCACAAAACAGACATCAGCACGTCTTCTGATTGAGTTTTTTGAGGTGGGATCCGACTGGAAGGTTGGTTTTTCCCTTAAAATTGAGTCTAAAATTGTTGTACAGTACCCAGGTATCATAGTATAAAACAGTCAGTTCTCTTTAAAACACCCATGAGACCTTCCATTGGAAAACCATGCTGTTTTAATGTGGCGACAGAGAAGACAAAAAGTTCGATTGACAGTTTTAATTTAAATTTAAACAATTGATTCAGGCCTATCAATTACAGACCAAACCTCTTTTTGACGTGTTTGACCTTGATGTAACCGAATTGTTTCACACAATAATAGGAAGCATTAAAAAGCTCTAATATCAGGAGAGGCATCTCTGCAGACATTGTTTATCATGAGGGCAGGAGTAAAAAACTGACAGCTACAGGAAGGCATCCGCTGGGGGGGTTCCCTCGTCTGAGCGGAGAAGAATAGGTGTCACTTGGTGTGGCAGCTCTGTGGTCAGGGTGTGGAGGATGCCAGGTAACCTCAGTGGTAGAAAGTCCCTGATAAAACACACAAACTGGATGCCAACTGCGCCAAAACAATTTGATGCCCGAGGAGGTGCAGGAAAGCCTCCTTTAAGTAAACAACAATATCAACAACAGCGCCCACATTTCTTACAAAACAACAACAGAGCTCATCCCCGCAGACCAAGTCCGTCTTTCATGTTATGACAACATTGAAGAAAACATTACAGAGGAAAGTCCAGGATCTGTGTAAAGTTTACAGTACATGAAAGAGGTCATGATGTTTTCTGTACTTGTTAGCCAAAATCATGAAGATACAAGCGTCAACAGCACTTTGACCCACATAGAACCTGAGTCCACGTTCGACCAAGGTCACCGAACCATCTCTACGTGTATTTAGTCTATTCAGCGACCGCTCCTCATAACATCCACGGGGGGCTCGCAGTCTTCGTGTCTCTGCTTATTGAGGCATGCCAGACATTCCCTCCACCATGTGTGAACGTGTGTGTGAATGTATGTGTGGATGTGTTTGTGTTTGTGTGTGCATGCTATGACCTGAGCGCAGAAATGAATATAACGTGAATTCACCTCCTCCAGATTCCAAACACTTGTAGCGACCACGAGCCAAAACAAGGGGATGGTTTCCTGTTTTGTTCTCGGCTCTTTTGAAAGGAGAGACTCCCACCTTTCCACCACCCACAGTCCACCTACAACCCCCCTCAAACATACACACACATACACACACACACAAACACACACACACACACACACACACACACTTCAGTTTCATAAGTAAAGGATGGAAAGTCTGAGGAGGAAAGCTGAAAAGCTTTCAAAGTCTCCATCAGTGAGTAGTTTTCCATTTCAGAGTTTTCTCTGCGGAGTGATTAAATTCACAGCTTTTGTGTCTTATCTTGCTCACAAAAAGCTACGTCACCATCTGTAAGCTACCTGTTCCATAAACATGCAGCTCCGCTTCCTGTTGTTCACTTCAGACTTTCCTAAGTGGCACAAGTGGTATAAACCACAACGACACGGCGAGTTGTTAAAGGTACAGCACACTGTGAGGCCATGGTTTCCTTACCGTTCACCCCAGCGGTGATGCCGTTACCTGCCATTCAATTCTGTCATCCAGTTACCCCAAACATCCCCAAAAAACGTGGTTTTCAATTCCTTCTTACAGCTCCCACCAATCATGTCCGGAATGGTTAAAGAAAGTGGACTTACTTTAGATATTTCTTATCTTATCTATTTGGTTTTGAAGAATTTTAAGATACACACACAGTTGCCAATTTATTAGGCACACCTGGCTAAAAGTAAAGCAGTCTAATACAATAAATTATGTTATTTTATTATGATGAATTTTCACGGTAAATCTGCCACAGTTATCTTTGTCATGTGCTGTGGCAGAACACAAAGCTCGACAGACGCACAGCAGCAACAAAGGGGGACGGCAGTCAACTGTCAATTAAGGGAGGTTTAAAAGGGACCGCTTAATGTGGGCAATGGAGGGTCACCTACAACACAATTGCAATGAATACATAGAGATGTTGACATCCGTGTTTGACGTTCTCATTCAACACTGCACTGTGGTTTAATGATGCCTTCATCCAGTCTTACATAAGACACCTTTAAATCGCGACCAAATTAATTAAGACCAACTGGAGGACAGCTGTCAACACAACAGGAAATTCCTAAAACTTGGTTTTATTCCAAAGAATTGTGGAGGTAGAGGTGTTTCCCCGGTTCCAGTAAAAGTAAAGAATAAGAAGCCGACACTAACATTTTTAGAGGAATCCTTGCTGTAAATAAACAGGGAAGGGAAGGGGGTTAGAGGGGAGGAGGTGAGCTGTGCAGGGAGGGAGGGAGGCTCTTTTATTGCAACAGTTGATTGTTCTCAGAGTCAAAACAACGCACGCTCAAGCCACTGTAGACTGGCATTGTAATAACAAACAATCCTTATTTTCTGCCATCGAGGTTTATACAATCTGAATTGTCAAGCACTGGAAAAGGCGAGAGCTCGGCTGCAGCCAAAGTGGGTGCAAGTATCTGCCTGCACAACGCGGGATCGCAATAACAGGAACCACAGAGTGGCTCCTGCAGCGCTGCAGATAAGAGCCACGCTGAATGAGGACCTGAGGCTGGCTCAAGCTGAATCATAAAAGAGCTCCAGAAATGAATAATGCCGATAATATTCAGCTATTCAAGACAATATACTGCCAGGAATCTGAGAGGACAAAGCCAAAATGTTTAGCACATGACACATCAAAACGCCAGCCTTCCCCACCGTCCTGTGTGCATCACGGAATCACTTCTTATTCTTTAACAGACAATGTCAGGACAGACGGTGACATGTTGATGAGGCTCACTTGTCTGACTGACTGACAGCCATTTTCTGCTCTGATGCAATGGAAAACATAGAATGGCAACAACTTCTGGAATGCTGCTCACTTGAAATCCTCTTGCATCTACGCCCTCACAGACCGTAAACCCAACAGGAAGTCGCTATGATTGTAAAGGTGGAAGAATCGAATGCACGTCGCTGATTGGGCCGCGTCCGCTGTTTTGGACGAGAATCCAGGATGACTTCCAATTAATGTCAAATGTCTTGGCTGTTAGTCTCTCTGAGTAAAAATATTATGAAAATACTAACCAGTATTTCAGAAACAAATGCACTTATCGGCTTTTACCATCAGCGAGCAGAGGAGGCCTGAGGAAAGGGCCTTCCACTGCGTTATGTAATGCTAATAAGACCATTTTTGGCTGCAAAACGAGGCCAGGCACTGCTTTTATTTAACATCTTGTTTACCATACATTACAAGCCGGTATGTGATGGGCGTGCTCCTGCTGACAAACTGCAGAGCTGAATGCAGACACACCGCACTCTGTGATTATGAGATGCAAAATGAATCTGTTCCTTCGAAGGATATACTTGTCACAAACAAACCTGTGGTTTGCACCGACTTGCGTTTCAAGGCCTCGTAATCATCACAAACTTAGATTAATCATTTTAAATATAGATAGCAGCTCGTACATGAAAGCCTCCTCATGCTGCACAAAAATAACATGACAGAGGAGGAGGATACAGCAGGTATATCTGGAAATTGCTGAAATTGGAACGTAAACATTAATTAAAGTATCATTTTAGCTGAATTTGAGATTTGTGGCCTAAATGCTAAAATTGGGGAGATATGGACTAAACAACCCTGTCTCCTAGAAATTACAATTATATGATACTAAACGGTTTGCCAAATGTATTTTGAAGGAAATGTAATTGCTCCCTGGATTATGTTCACCGGCAGCGTTTTTTTTTTCCAGTCCTGGCATCGTTATTTTCTTGTACTGCAGTTGTGTGTGGTTAGGTGTGTTTTTAAAACACCATCAACTGATCCACGGTTCCAGTCTATACTGATCATTGCAACACAAGTTCTTTTGTAGAGAAAATCCAGTAATTGCGTTCACAAAATCAAAACAAAAGCTATAATAAGTCGAAGAAACTGCCTGTTAATCCACGTGGGGATATAGGAAAAGATTATGTTTTTGGTTACATATTGAAAAAGTAAACACGTGTCTCCTGAGTCGAGTGAGTATTGACCTTTAATATTTAATAAAGGTCATATTTCTCTAACCATAACTAACTGCTTTCAGTTACTTTTTAGCCAAGAGTTACATGAGAGGCTTGATAACACTGTCATGTACGCATGTAAAGCAGGAAGCAGGATGAAGCAGCCAGCCTGGCCCTGTCTAAGCTTCCAAAATACACCTACCAGGTATTCTGAACTAATTAACATGTTGTAACTCATTTACTTAATCCACAGCCACTACGCCAAGCCGCTGTAAACCAAGAAAATTACAGTATGAGACTGACCCCATGAAACCAAAACTTGTCAGTTTTAGATTTCACTTTGTGCACAGATTAAACAAACAAGATACAACATGTGCACTGATGAGCTTTGGAGGTGTTGATAGGTGTATTTCTGAACTTTACAGAGAGTTAGCCTAGCTGCTCCGCCTTCTTCCAGTCTTCACGCTAACCTAGGCTAACAGCCTCATGGACATTAGCCTAGCCTCCCCATGCACCGACATGACAGTCATATCAATCTTGTCATATAGATTTTGGCAAGAATGTGAATATGAATGTCCTTTAACATTACCACAACAACAGCAATCATGCTTTAGTAGCAACAATTATCATTGTGCAAACAAATGAAAATTGTTTTCAGTGAGCATTTTACATTAAGGACGACCATTTTGCTACTTTGCAGGTTCATGAATGAAAAACTCTTCCTCGTGATGTTGGTAAAAACCATAATCCAGGAAGCATTACATTTCTCTTAAAACAAATTGGCAGCATATAAACATAAGTTCTAGGAAACAGGACTGGGGCTAAAATTACACAAAACTGCTGCAGCTTGAATTACACTTCTCATTCATGAAAGAGTCTTTTTGTCCTGAGCAATGCCATTTTAGAAATTATGTTAATTCAATCTGCAATTAAAATGGCATTCGACATAAATTTGAGTGTTGTGGCCTAGATATTAAAACTGTGGTGAGCTGACAGACACAAAAGTGCGACAGCTGTAATTTCAACTGTCCCCAAACAAGTTCCAAAGAAGCATCTTTTTAATCCAACAAAGCCAGTGAAGCATTAAGGTGGTGAGAATTCAATCTCTCTGAACTATGGATGCCCCGAGGACTTTGGCATATGAGCCAGAGCCACATTCTCACCACTCCTCATGAGGAGTTCCCAACCAATCGAAACAGCTGCTGTGCTCAGAGGAAATGACTGGGCTTCACACTGAGGACCTTCAGAATATAGGTAAATAAAAAATAAAAGCGGGAGCGAGGGTCCCAACAGTCTGGTGACTCAGACAAACACTAAGTTCTTTCAAATGCTTAAAAACAGTGAGCGTTTTGCCCCACTTTCCTGCTCCCTCACTCTCACTCTCTGCTGCTGTTTGGCTGTTTGCTTGTCATTCAGGTTCAACTGGAACTCTCACACAGGTTCATCATCGACTCTGCCATAAGGACAAGGAAGCACGCCAGGCCATTATGGCTGCCAGACAGGTTGTTATGTTGGAGGTTTGCGCTAAAAGTGACTTTGATCTGACTGCTACTGTATTTCTCAACTTGGATTCGAGCTGTGAGAAAAAATGTTGCTATGGGCAAAAAAGTGTTTAATAACAAAACACTCCCTCTAAATGTTGTAGCTGAGTCACTCCGAGGTTTCAGTACAAGTTCAGTCTCAGTCCTCGACGTGCAGTGCGACTCAAAGATGCCGAGGCGAGTCTTTAACCTATAGTGCTCAAAAACAAAGGAGAGCGCAGACTTGGTGGTGCATCCCACACACATATCAGCTGAAATACTTGTTTATCCTAAATGCTTTACACCTGAGCCATTTTTCCAGGAAAGTCAGGTTTTGATAAAAATCAACAATCACGACATTATCGCCACATTTCACCACAACAGCGCATGTGCTGCATGCCACAGCAGGCGCCCGGCGAACCACCAAGCTTGTCAGTTTGCTTTACAGTAAACATTCATGAGCTCCTCTAGAGGAGGAGAAAGGAGGGTGATTTTATAAACAGACAGAGACCAAAACATTATTATGTTAGGAGACAAGGACACAATCACAACTCACAGGGGACACAGGTGAAGCAGAGAGGCTCTCTGCTACTGTAGTAACCTTCAAGTTACTGTGTCTTCAAAATAAAGCGTATAATCACAGGTGGGTTGCGCGTTACATGAGGTACACAGAAAGTCTCGAGTACAATGAAACTATTACTGCTTATTTGTATTTTTAATAGCAAATGTCAATGGTAAAACCATGCAGGTAGGTATTTTAGCTAATTGCAATAGTAATTTATCTGCTACAACTTTAGTCCTTTAAACATCCATATTTGACATTTAGCTCACATTCAGTTAGTTGCGGCTTCAAAAAACAGATCCGACACTAAAATTTTAGATTTGATAAAAGCCCAGTCCTACTCAGAGCAGTGAATGCATCTGAAGATCTAACTGCATAACATAAAACGAATGTTGATTCATGTTTGTTACTTGGAAAGTTTTAGAGAATAGAGTATGTGGAAAACCACATTGACTTTTACACAATGAGTGGTTATACACCTCATAACACATACTCTGCCAAACAAATGTCAATACATTTAAAATGGCAACACTTCCTGCGCCTGATAAAGCTTTTGGACCTTGAGTCCTTTGGTTTGGTTACATGCCTCTCTGTCTTTTTCCCACCCTCTCCTTGATTCGACTGTTTGCATATTTTGATGCATCTCTGACCTTCAGCCACTTGCAGCGAAGGTAAAATCCATTAAAACAAAGCTCACAAAACATGTTGGCGCCATCTTCATCAAGGTTATTACCTGAGGAGCCGCTATTATCAGATATCACACCCCACATCCGCATGTTGGCCTGTATTGTTTACTGATCACATAGCCATGCACACATTTAAAACACTAATAAGAGGAGTAGCAATGTGTGAAGTGACTCTTTAGTCTAACTTCAAGTTCAGTGTGTGTGAGGATCAAAATGCTGTGCATCATTTTATTCAACAATAACTTACTGAGAATGAAACTCTTTCACAGGAATGTCAAAATAAGCTCCGTCCAGGATAAACCTCCCTGTTCTTTGGTCCACTGAGCAGCATCAAACTTCATATTTGACAGACTTTCCACCTTTCACTGTCAAAAATATTATTTTTAAGAATCTGGTTGCTTTAACTCGTCATGAACTTTTCAACCCCTACTTCAGCAGGTGTAAAACAGGGAGTGAACCAAAGTGTTGTTTTGTTAACTTGCATGAATAGCCCACACGTGCACCTCCTGTCCGCACAAGCATCTCACAGAAACACAATGCTAATGCTGCTTTGAATCTGCTGCATATGTAAATTAACAATTGTTAAGCCACTTCACATTAATATGGTGGTATGTCAGTATTATGTTTACAGCTTTTTACTCTGCCCCCCGGTGGCCAAAAAAAATAATTAATGCAATAAACTTGCATTAATGCAAAAATTACTGACCAAAGGATATTCATGTTTTGAGGTCAGCCTGTATGAAAGCATCACACACACACACACACACACACACACACACACACACACACACACACACACACACACACACACACACACACACACACAGAGAGTGGCTCTAACTCAAAGGTAAAAGGTTTCAGGTAACAAACAGCTGCAGACTCCAGCTTTCAAAAAATAAGTAGTTGTGATGGGAATGAGGCTGTTGAAGTGGTGTCACAGTAATTACTGACAATTCAGCTTCACTTTTGTTAAAAAAAATCTCACCACAAGGTCTATTTGAGCACAGGGAATTGGCTCAGTTGTTACAGAACTGCAGATGTTCACATTTCCAATTTTTCTGAGCACTTGATTTGAAATTTTCGACTAATAAAAGATGATATGATGGTGTGATCTGATTGAAAACTCCAGAACAAGCACTGAATGGACCTTGTGTTGTGATGATTTTGCTGTTTCCAAAGTCAAGAGTGGACTTTGAATCTCAACTCAATCTTAATTTAAAAGCAATCTGTCCATTTTTGGACACAAAAACAAGCTACAAAACCACAAAACAAGCCATGCAAAAGGCTTTAGATGCTAAAACTCATTAACCAGGTGGAGCTCACTGAGCAACAAATGAAGATTTCTTCACGAGATCTTACAAACACTTCTTAATCTGCACTGATCTCTTCACACATCTGCACTTCCAATAAAATACCTTTGGGAGCTCTGATTAGACAAATCTGTTCCACGTCTGCTCCTCAAGCTGCACACACGCACCGTACACACACATACATCACTCTATTAATAACATTGCGTGCCGCCAGTTTTTCTGTCCCAACTCTCACGCCATGACATCACAGGGTTTAACATATTCGCAGTGTTACAGAGCGGCTCGCGTTAAGTCGGGCTGACAGCCGGTGACACTAAGCAGCATTCCTTACATGCTGCCCTGTTGGGGAAAGCAGTTAGAGGATCATAACATATTTGAGTGAAGTTTGATGAGCGTGCAGAGCTGAGGGGAAGAGGCTTAAAGAGGATTTCGATGATCATGTTAGAGCCAATATACTGCATCGCTCAGTTCAGAGTGGAGCACATTTTCAAAAAAATATCACTGTCACATCGAAAACACTCACAAATTTCATCTGTTTGAACATGTCTAATGTAAAGAAACACCGCCTGAAACCTGGTGTTGAGTTCTTTGTGTTCCTAAGGCATACTCCCATCTAATTTTACAGCAGCGTGGCTCATGTCTAATTACTGAGAAACAGCACTTCTAACAATGGATGCGTGCCAGAAACCTTTTCTATCAGGGCCCTTAAGTGCAATACTCAAGAAATGGTTGTAAGAATGGTCTACACAAACAATTCTCAGTAAAAAGCAGGATTTTGAAGCTTTGTATCATAAGGATAAAAGTAACCTTTAGCAAAGTGAGTCTCAAGTGTTGTAAAATTAGGACTACAATTATGTCTGGCCAAAAAGCCCTCCTTAAAACCATGAATCAGCGGCAGGTGGGCCTGCAGAGATGATGTGTCAAGGCTGCGTCACATCATTACAGCCCCATGCACACCTTGTCATGATTGAGACAATACATCAATCAATATGATCCATTGTGCCTAAAGTCTATATAGGTAGTAAACAGGTAGTGTAGGTATTGGGACAGACCTTGTATCTTTCTTCAGCTTCTCATCACACATACTCTAGTAACAACAACGGACCATTTGCAAACCCCCATTCACTTTGTTATTGATGCTACGCCTGTCAATCTTTCCATCCTCACACTGCACATATGTAGTTTACAACGACAGATGTCACAAATTCCCCATGAAAATTCACAGTAAATTCTTCAGGACAGAAATGTTTCATCTTAGGACATTGTATTGATTTGCAGTGACTCTTCCCTCTGAAGGGACCAGCAAACCCAAACCATGCAGGCTAAATGCCCCCCTTCAGCATAGCACAACCACTGGACCCCTCACTGTAGGTGTCAAGCTTTCAGGCTTGTATATTTCTGTTGGTGTGTGCCACACAAGCACACACCCACTTGTTGAGAATATGGTGAAGGATGACTCATCTGACATATCAATTTTTTCCACATCTCTTAGACCAGTGCATATGGTTTCTGCACTACTGAACTCTCAGCCATGCATTCATCTCTGTAATGAGGGGTTTATGCGCTGCAACCCTACTATAATATCCCTCTATAATATCCCTCTCCATGTAATTGTCGACGTTCTGCTCTTGCTGACTCAGTCTGATCATGTTGTGACGTTCTCAGTCACCTGAGGAGGACTTGCTCTTCTGTTTCTCCTTACATATTGCACTTATGCACCAGCATCACGGTCATCAAATGTGTGCGCTCATCCACGTTTTCTCAGCCTATTAACTGATGTCATTCCCATACATCTAAATGCAGATGTCACTTAATCACTGTTCCTATGGAAACACAAACCAGCTGAGCATCTGTGACTGAAGCTCCTGCCATCCGTGCCACAGCAATCCGTGCCACAGCAATGAAAGTCCCTTATATCTCTTATTTACTCTTGCCATCTTGTACAAAAACATAATCAACTGATAGTGTAGTGTTATAAATATGCTCAGGAAAAAAGAGCAGACTATCATTTCATTCTTACATAAACCTATTTGGTAGCTTAGCTTATATACTTTTTCAAATGGTATGTTTTTACTTAGAGGAAAGGCTTTTATGTCTTTGGTTAATGTGACAATATCTCAGGTAACACTGACTGCAGTTGTTGGAGTGTAAACGTAAATCCAATAAACAGCAGGACAGAGCTGCTAACGTTAGCCTAAACTCTGACAACATCCGGGATTAGCTTCCATAAAGGGCTAAAATGCTAACAATGGACATGTTAGTCAACAAACTAGTTATTTTATGACGGAGCACATAATGCTTAGTTGCTAACGCAAGCAGTAAGCTGGTTAGCTTTGCATGCTAACAGCTGCAGCTTATGTCGGAGCAGATAAACAACCTGTTTTATCCATTCCTTACACTTCTACTATTGCATTTTTGGTTTTGAAATTGTAAAAAAGGCCTCCAATCTCTTTAAACGCTGAGACCTAAACACTTAGGCATGTTTATGCATGGCTAAAATAACGTCTTAGTCTCAGGATTTTAACTTAATTACATGTAAGACATAAATTGTACTCTGAGCATCTTTATACACACTAGGCCTGGACTCAGTCTGACACACAGTCACAGTCTACGTGATAGACAAAGTCAAAGGGATTTCAACACCATCTAAGATAAGAGATCACCTCCAATGATTGTCTACCTCCATAACTTCATTTGCGACAAGAGGAAAATTTGATACTGACACGTCATGATGACTTACATTGAGAGAGGATAGTTTACTCAAGTATTTGGTAACCAAGACCATAAAATCGTCATATCGGGCAAAAATGTAATGGCCATTCTCTTCCTGTCGCTGCATTAAAATGTTGTTTGTGTGTGTTTAGGATCGGTTGTGTAGGGGCATTTCAGATAACCTGATCTCAAAAATATCTGAGCATTACTACGCCCTTGTCGAGACGCATGCATCCGGTATGACATCTGATATGGCTCATCCAAAAGGCGTGAAAACTCCTCGGCATGACAAAGATACGGGATGAATCGTGAGGAAAAGTGTACAGTCACGAATACCCTCATCGTCACCTTAACGTTACAGCATTGTCTAACTGGTGCCAAAATATGCTTGACTCAAATGTCAGTAATGTTGTGACATATCTAACCGGGTGATTTGGGGAGAAAATAGCACAATAATGTACTGCAAAAAAAGGAAAGGTTCATTCCTCAGTCCATGATGATTCAATCCCGGCTGTCTGCCTGATAAAACAGACGTAAACAGATTCTGAACATTCCTGTACTAATGCACCGAGAGCAGTGTCAGTCACCATGTTGACAGGCAGCAGATGGAGGTGTGGCGCTTAGACTGCTGGCATACGGGTAGACCCCTGCCAGAGCCAGTCTCACCTTCCTGACTCATGATGTCATGGACCGCCACCTCCGTCTGCTATCTCCGTCCATTCCAAATGACTGCTCATCCGCATCCCATCAGGGCATGAGGGCTTGTAACAACGCTCCTCTGCTTTCAAAGCCAGCGTTAAGTGACATAATATGTGCAGGTGGAGTGACGGTTACAAAATGAGACCAAAAAAAAAAACCATCCAAATAAGATAAAAAGCACAAATTCTTGTGAAAACCAATGAATAAAAAAATAAAAATGGACAAAAAAAGCTTTGACCTGATTAACATCCCTTTAAACAGGCCTGTTGCCAGTCTGATTTCCTCTAGCTTGTGGACTTCTGCAAAGACTCAGCAGTGCAGGAAGCAGAATTGAATGCATCCCTCCAGGGTTAGTATATACCCAGGAGAGGCTGCTTGCCTTCCTTCTTTCTCTCTCTGACAAAGTAGGATTAAAGTTTGGCCAGGACTGCCGTGCTGGAAGCTGACAAATGAACATGGGGCTGGCAGCAAGAACGTGGTTATGAAACAACCCAAGCTTAATGTAGCACTCATCCAAAAATTAAAATATACAGTTTACAGCTATTACAGGCTTTAAAAGAGTGAGCATCCGCCCTGATTAAAGCTGATTGGGCCAAAATGCCTCAGTGTTATTGCAAGCATGCAATATTCAGTAAAGCTTGTCAGACATATTTTATTCCTCATCTTCTGATTTCTGTTTGCAGCTAAGC
This sequence comes from Chaetodon trifasciatus, assembly GCA_037975065.1. Lineage (NCBI taxonomy): Eukaryota > Metazoa > Chordata > Actinopteri > Chaetodontiformes > Chaetodontidae > Chaetodon > Chaetodon trifasciatus. The sequence continues at coordinate 11,312,890 of JBBMOE010000015.1, forward strand.
ACCACAACAAGATTTTCTTGGATGATGCACACTTCCATTCGCATTGTTCACATCAAAACCAAACACTGTGCAAATGTAAGCAGCCCACAGTTACACAAGCACCCTGTATACAGGCACAACACACGTATTTACATATGTGCCACAGACTACTGAATATTATGCAGAATTTTAAAATCAGGCTGCACAATTAAATTCCCAAATACCAAATAGGAACACACACCAGAGACTAACCACACGAAACAAAACATGGACATAGTATATCCCACTCCTCCTTCCCTGCATCGACATGAACAACCCTGTTTCAGTAATTTGCAACAGGAATACATTTCGGGATAAACATGAAGCCAACCAGGTTACGTTTGAAACGAGGGAATGAGTCTCAAAAAAAGACATCTAGACTATCTCCATTTGATGTGTTTGTGCAGCCACACAAACATGCAGCCTTGGGTTTGAATGCTTCACTCAGTCCATCAGCATATAGCTTCAGTGAAGAAAAGTGACAAGCTGATACAGAATATTTATGTTATACTAACAAAAAGTACAGAATAAGATGATTTTTAAAGCAAAGTCTTACAGTAAAGTAAAAAAATGTATTAGTGCTCTGAAATGCAGATATGCACTGTACTTATTCTGCAGAGGGAGGTTTTGAAATTACTCAGATCTCAAGCCAGTTGCAAACTTCTGCCAACGCAATGTCCTGCCAGATCTCTCTGCTCTTCGCTCCTCTATCATCTGAGCATTACCTGCTAGTGTGCCTATTAAGCATGAGTGCAGTGTTTTCCAGTGACCATGGCAACAAGGAAGACTGATTGAGCTACATGAGCAGGAAGTGCTGCGAGGACAACAGGATGTGCCCTGGCTCCGCCGTCGAGGGTCGAAGAATTCAAGGAAGTTATTGTACTTTGTGGAATGGGCTCAGGAATGCAAGATGTCTGCTGTTTCTTTTTTTTTTTATTTAAAGTCTGAGTCGTATCACATGTTGGAGGCGACAGGCTTTGAAGATAATATGACCCTGTGTGATACATGTGCGACGCTGTGCTGGCATACAGCTTGTGGTCACCCACCTCGACATTCTCCACTGACAGCCTGAAGGCTTCACAGACGGGAATAAAACCTCCATCAGCAGTTATTCAGCCAAGGGATGCAGACGTTTGGCCACGACGGCAAGGCAGATGGGAAACCTGTCACCTGGAAATATAGATGACAAATGTGGACCTTATAACCCTGCTGGAAGGTGGTTATCAGCAAAAACAGTGATAAATTCAGTGAGCTGTCGAAATCTGTCGGACACAGAGTTCAACATAAAATAAACAGCCAATGTAAAAGCAGGAACCTTGACCACTTGAACCCCAATATACCCTGAAGTCTCCCTTTAAGCTTCAGCTTCAACACTAATGCCACACTGTCAGACAATGTTCTCTACACAGTGCTTTCTATATGTTCTAAGAAACATTAAATCTGCATTGTTTCCCTAAAACAAAACCAGGAAGAAGGTGGCTCTCCAGTGTTATAGAAGAGCAAAATCATCACCTCATGCCTTGAACTTGAACTACACTTATTGCAAGCTTAAACTAAGTCAAATATTCCATCCAAACATCAGAAGACATCATATTTGCGACTCAACTGTTGCATCAAATGACAAAATTTCCTATTTTTATGTCCTGTAATTCCATACAAAACAATTGGTGCCTTCAAGTTTGTGATGTGAACAGCGAAAAAACTGTTTTGGATTTGATTTTTGCACAGACACATATTTGATTGAACTGATTGCACAATTTATAGAATTTCATCATCATTTAATGTAAGCAAATGATCTTTTCAGTCATTTATCGAGCCAAACTGCCAAACATTGGCACATTTCATGATCTCAAATGTGAAGAGTGTTTGTGTCTGTGTTTCTGCAAACTGAATATCTTTGGATAAACTGAATATCTTTGGGTTTGTGATTTTACAGACCGAACAATGAATCGATTCAGCATTTTTGGCCCCTTCAAAAAGGTTGGGATGTTCGTATGAAAAACAAAGTCACTTCGATTCAAACAAATAAAATGATTAGTTGATGAATAGAAAACAAACTGACAACATATTTTTAGAATTGAATAATCATTTACAGTAAGTCACTTATCAAGAAAAATGTCAAACATTTGCTTGCTTCTCAAATGTGAGGATTTGCTCTTTCTGTTGCTCTGTTTTATATCACTGATCTTATTATCTACAGGTTTTGGATTGCTGATTGCAAAAAAAAAAGCACTCTGAAGATGTGTCCTTGATGGTCTCTGAGAAAATGGCCATTGTTCTCTGTTTTCTGACATTTTATAGTTGTTGCTGCCTATAGTGGCATTTTCAAGCCCTAATTTGATTAAAGCCAGATATTACTGTAAAAAGAGTGCTTTATCAGATAAAAAATCTAAATCTGCAAAACATTGCATTCTGTGAAGCTCCTGAAAACCTTAGCTTTTACATAAATGGCTATGTTTGCTACTGATAACACTGCAAGCTTAATTGGTCATTTAAACCGTTCACTGCACACATCCTCTGCTCCAAGAAATCTTTAGCTGAGCCCTTAATCCTGACTCTCCTCTCCAGCCTGTGGCATCTATTCACACTTTTCCTGCAGACACATTATGTATCCGGTAGCCTGACACTCACACTCTTAACTCGTGCGGTGTTTTTGATCCTGCCTTAGCCACACCAACCCCAATTGTCCCTTCCTCCCCATCTTCTGGATGTTTCCGTTGTGACAGCCCTTCTCCCTGACGCGTGGATGGAGCTGTCGTCCCGTAGGTCAGAGGGCAGCGGGGTCATGGGTTAACACCACAGGCTGCTCTCCAACAACAAACAAGTTGTCCCTAACATCCCATAACGAGGGCTGAAAGACTTCACTCTCTGGTTCTATAAATCCCAACACACTCTAAATACACAGCTAATGGCGCAGTTTCTGCACACAGCCGCTCTGTGGTGTGTTGTGGCTGTGCACATGTCATGCTGCAGGAGATAAATCTTTTCTCCATGTTGCAATCTGCTCTGTTGTATCTATTCAGTCTGTACACCATAAAAAACATGCAATGGAGTGAAACACGGTGGGCTAATGGGGGGTGAGGGTTAGCGGGCTGATCCGCTGACAGATCAAATGTTTGCTCTGCGCTGAAAGCTACCTTCTGCCTGTGGGATCAGGGTGTCTGTCTGTGCGCCGAAAGGTGTAGTGAACTACACATCGTCCCCCCACGATGATGTGCTGTTCAATGGAGAGGTTAACAAGTTTGACCCCACACCCCCAGAGCCATGATGGTCCAAGACAGACAGGTTGGCCAACGCACAAACATACAAGAAACCAGGAGGGAGGAAGTGTGTAAACTTAAGCCGTAACACGAAGGAACAATTTATCAGCAATATAGAAGAAAAAATATAAGCACTGAGCAGTTTATGAGTCAGGAGCAAACTAACAGTATTATATTTGACCAAAGACCCCCATTTGATCTCTCTCTCTGCATCATAGAGTGTATACACAGTTTTTTAGTGTCACGTCACCCTAAAAAGAACAAATAATATTCATATTCAATAATTTATCTGTTAATCAATTATTTGCTTGAGTTTTAGTAAGGTTTGCCATCTGCTACATCTTGATAATCATTATGAGAATAAACTATTTGTCATGTTCCTGGGAGCCCTCCTGACTTCCCTCAAAGGCCCTCAGTGGTCCCTGGACCCTGCTTTAGTTCCACTGCATTAGCAGACCAGTCAAGCTGGTCATTTTCCTGGACTTGTGGGAAGGCATATACTGAAATGTGGTCTCTGCTCTGGTTCTGATCCCAACAGTAACATAAAAAACCAGGTCATCAGTGTTGATTAAAGCAGTGCAGCTGGTAATAATAGGCCTCCACTTAATATGAGACAGTCAATTGAGTTGTACTACTTTTGCCAAGCCCTGTGCTATTATAAAAAGCATTTAGCACATTGCCAAGACAAAGTTAGGTCCAAACTAAACTGGCATCCAAGCATTTAACATCAATCAATGTACAGAGGAGCTAAGGCATGCAGGCAGGAGACTAAAACATAATCGCATGTATCTACTGCCCTCTACTGGAAGGACTGTTAAAAACATCAGGTGCAACTCGAAGTAAACATAGCAGCAAAATCCTGCAACATTTCAGCTTTATGAAGCCTTTCTGAATCTGAGCTACCGTCATCTACTGCAAACATGAAGGTACAGGTGCTGTTTCAAAGCCCTCTCTACAACTGCAACTCTGGTGGGATAAAATTCCTCCTTTGACTAAACTCCATTCAAGCTATACAATATTCACCAGCTGTTGCTGCAATGTAATACAATTCACAAACAGGCTGCTGAACCTCCCAAGTCCAGGAAAAATACTAGGATGTTCTCTCTGTGCAACTAACCATTACTTTACAGAAATGATTAATCTGCTGATTATATGCTGATATTAACCATCAAAGATGTTAAGTTTACTGTCATGTTAAGACATAGGAAAGCATTGAATTCTCATATTTTAGAAGCTGGAAGCAACAAATGTTTAAAAAAAATAGTGATGCATGGGACTTATTGATTAATTGACTGATCATTGCAGCTCTACATCTGTGTCTTCAATGGTCACTATGAGCCTGTGTATTTCATTAGATACCCCTAGGGACATCAGACTGGGGTTAAAAGAGGACTCAGTATACAGGGACCTCATCATGAGGAATAAATGAACAGAATGAACAGCCATAGATTTAGAGAATGCCTTTGGACAGGGTCTATTATTTTGTGGTGCATCCCTGCAGCTGTAAAGCTACGATTAGCACAAGCACCCTGAAAGACTAAAAACAAAGTAAACTTCTCTTTTACACACAAAAACACACCGCCACAAAACAGCAGTGATTTTCAAATTGCTCCCCAGGAGTAATAAGTGATATGAAGTGGCAGTTAAACGCCATTAAGGTGAGGAGACAGCACGAAAATACAAACAAATTAAGCTAGCAACAGTTAGCCAAACAAACAAATTAAGCTAGCAACAGTTGCCAAACGGAGTAAAGTTAGCTTACCTGGATGGCACAGAACAGGTGGACACTCACGAAGAGTGAATTAGCTGTTAGCTTTCACACCGGCGACTGTCCAAGCTCTTCGGTCAGTTTGGTTTGGGGTAGCTTTCAGTCATAACTCTCGACCTAAACATTAATATTTCAAGTCCGTCATGTTCGTTTGTTTGTCAGTTAGCGCAGTATTTTTAAACGTCACGGGCCACACCCACTCCGGCCCCGCTAAACAGACGGCCGCCATTTTTAATTTTAAAAACTTTCGGGTACATGTCCGACGTGTCTCACCCAAAGGTCTCCCAAGATTATAGATGAAACGTAAAAAAGTCACAGAGACAAGTGCATCATGTTCTTTTAGTAGGTCGTAAACATTTCTTTTACTTAAACCGCCATAACTCTTGACCTCATCAGTTACAACTAAGAACCAATTAGGTGCAGAATGTGACATAATTTGGCCTTTAGGTGGCGTTACAGCAACAGTATGAATTGTCAAGGAGACACTGTGTTTATCAAGATCTTGACAATTCCTGTAAAATAAAATATGTGCTATTTGTGACAGTATCATAGGCACTGTGAGAAAGTAACTTATACTGGACATAAATTTTGAGGTACTTGTATTCAAGTGCTTTCATTTTGTGCTACTACTACTTCTCTATATTTATGAGACAAATATTGTACTTTTTACTCCTGCAACCACATTCATTTAACTCCAAGGGTGTAGCTACTGGTTGCTGGTCCACTAACTAGTTAATCAATGCTGCTTCACCAAGACTAAGAACAGGATATAAATCTGCATTTTTACTACTGAAGAGCTCACATAACTCCTCGTTCCAAACCCTTTGTCTGCACAACCTTCCAGTTCAGACAGCAACTTCAATGGTCCACTAGAGTGCAGTATTACCATGTGCATGCAGAACAAAGTCAGACTGGCACACAGCAAGTCCTCTCACTCATTCAAACACCAACAGCCCGTCTTGTATGCAGTTTTGCAGACTACCATTCATAACTGTGTGCATGAAACACTCATAAACTCTGTGTTGAAAGATTTTCTATCGAGGTTAACTAAGTTTCAAATGAGTCATCATGTCTGCATTTGAACTAGCAGACAGAACTGTGAACTGGTGCAGGGTATAAGGCTGGCATGTGTTTCTGTGGATGAAAACAAACATCATGACTGATGTCAAGTTTTCAGCCTTTACACAAAAACTGTGGCCCCATGAAGCTGTAAACGTCTCTGAAACACAGAAACACAGTGTCATCGGACACTGAAACTCTGAACCAGTAGAGAAAGAAGTACTCAGATCCTTTACTTAAGTAGAAAAATGTTACATTATTATTGTTGATGCATTGATGCGTATTTTAATTATGTAGTTGGTCAAAGTGGAGCTAATTTAACTATTCCATACACTGTTGTGTATTTTCATCAAATTTTAAAAGCTCGTCATGTGTTTTTATGTGAAACATTAATTTGTAACTGCAGCTGCCAGAAAAATGTAGTGGAGACAAAGTAGCATAAATAGAAATACTCAAGTGAAGCATCTCAAATGTGTTTCTCAGCACAGTACTTGAGGAAATGTACTTTCAGATAGAACAACAGTTCAAACACAGACAGATCATTTGATTGTTTCATCGCCGTCATATCAGCAGTGGACAGTAAAACAGGTCATTATTTGATGAGAGCCTGAAACTGGCCTGAAACATCATGTAATCCCACTGTGTGCCTGTGTTGTCTTTGCCCTGTGTGTCGTCTGCTGCAGGTCTTTAAGAGGGAGATTAGAGAGTCTGGCTGAGTCAGACCGACAGATGTGTCATCAGGTGAACCTGTCTGACTCCAGCAGGAGCCACAGCTGAGCTCACTGTCCCTCTCTGTCCGTCTGTGGCCTCGTTCTGCAGCCCTCGTTATTGTCTCACCCCGCTCTTGTTCTCCTTTCCTTTGCCATTTCTCTCCTCCCTGCTCCTCACTCTGTTCCCCCTCCGTCTGTGCCCTCTTTTCTCGCCTTTCACCCACTCCTTTTTCTGTGAAGTCGCTGCCCTGATTTTCTCTCATTTCTGATGTCTCCATCCCCTTTCTAGTTCTCATTTTGATGCTTTCTTTGATGCTGTTCATCATTTTTGTTTTGACATAGCTGCCTTTGTTTCTTTCCTTTAAAGAGCTGTGAATGGCATCCTTTGCCACCTGAAGTTCTCCTGTTGTTGCTGCTGTGCTTAAACTGAACCCAAATCTCCAAAGTCTAATGATGCCAGATACGGCTGCAGCACTTTGATGAGCCATCAGGTTATACAGTTTTCAATTTAAGGTGAAAAAGGCAAGTTAAACTCCTGAATATTCAGAAATAGGAGCCACAATAACACCAAGAAAAGCTGAGATGAAGCAGAGGAAACAGTCGCCCCTGATGCTGCTGCAGAAAACTCATCTTAGGTTTCATTTCAGTGCATTCATGGTGAAATAAAATAAGATCAGTGGGTGTGTGACAGAAAGGCAAGACAGATCCACTGTGTGTTTGGATCTGGATGAAAGTGTCTGTGATGAGAGTCGAAAAAAATACAGCTGCTGGGCCTCATTTGTAACAGAAACGCTGGTTCAGAACAACAATTTATTTTATCGACTGCGCCAGTCTCTCTTCCCCTGCTGCAAAATGTGGGACATGACAGCACAAATCACAATTACATAATGCAACTGGGTCAAACAACAGCAAATGATACCCGAAAAAGATTTGTGATCCAAAATTAGGATTTTAAATGAGGGAGGCCACAAACCAAACTTCAGGGAAGCACGACATTTCTCTTTTTGAAGGCTTAATGGACATTAAAGATTCTTCTTTGGTATCAGCTGACTCAGTGTGACAAATGTTTAGACGATGGTTCATGCCTTTCATCCACCTTTAATCTCAGGATTTAAAAAATAAAACGTCAAAATGGGGATTACGATGACACCAGCCGCCATCACAGGCCTGTGCTCGTGTGTCCTGCATGGTGTGTGTGTGTGTGTGTGTGTGTGTGTGTGTGTGTGTGTGTGTGGGCTTGCAGGGATAGTGGTGGGGGTCACCAGTGGACAACAACAGCTCTTTTCATGGTTGTCAGTGTATCCGGGTCAGCTGTGCAGGAGATGCTGAGAGTCCTGCAGCTGTTGGACTGAGAGAGGAGGAAGAACAGGAGAGGAACGAGGACAGGGAAGGAACAGTGGTGTGTGTGTGTGTGTGTGTGTGTGTGTGTGTGTGTGTGTGTGTGTGTGTGTGTGTGTGTGTTGAATGAGGAGATCTCCCCTATACAGCTCGCCCGGCCAATCAGCCAGCTCACACTGACGTAAAAACCTAAACGGAGGAGAAAACAAAGATGGCTTTATGCCAGAGGCCGAGCGCCTCCAGCTTGTTTTGTCTCGTCGATTCATTTTAATGGTTTAAAGTGGCACAGATGGTTCAAACACATGATCAATCCACACATATAACACCTGTCGAGGAAATCTTTTGCATCTCGTGAGACTGAGAACAACTCTCAGATACAGACGAGCTCAACTGTGAAGCAAACACACGGCAACACAGTCTTCCTCTTTCACAGATTTTAAATTTAGGCTTAGAGTTTATTTGGGGAAACAAAGTACTTGTAGTTTTGTATTTTCAATGTAATGTAATAATGATAATAATGATAATAATAATAATAATAATAGTAGTAGTAGTAGTAGTAGTATTTCACTTCCTTCTTAGACTTTCCTTGACTCTCTTGCTGAGAGTTAGCTTAGCTTAGCATGAAGCTCAGCTAATCAGCTCTGTGAATAGGTAACAAAAACTCACCTCTGAAGCTTTCTAATCAACTTATTATTTCTTTGATGCATTAAAAAAATGAAGCATGAAAACAATAACTTACAGTATCTTTGAACTGAGCCAAGCTAGAAGTTTCCCCCTGCTTCCAGTCTTTAAGCTAAGCTAAGCGAACTGACTGGTATAAAATGCATTGTAGGCTACAGATATTAGAGAGGCATTATTATTAATCTTCTCAACTAACTCTGGTCAAGATCAGGCGAATGAGTGTTTTTCTCAAAATGTTGAACCCTTCCTTGCATTTAATTATGTTTTATTGCTGGTTAAAGGGGAACAATAGTCCACCTGACTTCACCTCTTCGACTGCTGCCTCGTGAAATATACTGTAGACGCTGAAGCTGCTTGCATGATAACAGAAACGCAGTGAATGCACAGCAGGGGAGTTTTGTCTTTCCTCTCTTCTGGAGAATGACTCAGTAATAAAGCAGAGAGTCTGACAGCTTGTTTGAGATGCTGCCAAACAAGCTTTCAGACATATTCTGTGATGTTACAAAGTGATTCATGATCAATCAGATGAGTTGTTTGAACCAAAGAGTTCCTGACAGAGAAACACTTGAGAGGCCCTTTGTTATTATGGTCTTTTTCACCGTTGGATTCACTGTTTTGGTTCCGAAAAGTGTCACTTTTTACATGTGGTGGAAGTAACTGAGTACATTTACTCAACTACTGTACTAAAGCAGCTTACATATTCAAGGTACTTGTACTTGTATTCAATGCAACGTTATGCTTTCTGCTGCACTACGTCTCAGAGGCAGATATTGTACTTTTTATTACGTTTGTCTGACAGCTTTAGTCACTAGTCAATTTGTAATTGTTCATACACTTCCTGTCCAGTGAAAACATGTATCTCCAAATTTGTTGCATTTGAATGTTTCTGATAAAGTGAAGGATGAAATGTTCCTTCATGCGTTGAGAAAATTCTCCTCCTTCTTCGGCTGAATGAACTTCTTTAAAAAGTCTCTTGGATCAGCTGGAAAAAGCATCGTCACAAAGCTGTTTTTCTGAGCTCATGAAGCTTTTTAGACATATGTGGTTCTCACAGGACAGCCACGCTACAAACACATGATGATCTTACAGAATATGATGCATTGCTGTAGATTAAACCGGCCAACAGTACATAAAGTAGCCCAAATGAGCTCAACCTTAAACATCTACAGCAGTAAATTACAACATAGACGTTAATGAAGCATTAATATTAATCCATAAACATCACATATAATAGTAACACACTGACAGGAAGCACAAGGAGTACTTTTACTTTTCATACTTGAAGTAAATTGTGCTGCTGATACTTGCATACGTGATGACTTTGAGTTGGTCTTTCCCTCTTCTGACTGCCTCTGGGGGGCTTCTGTCCTTCACAACTGCTGCCCCTGAGGGAGGACTCTGTGAAAGAGTCACACTTCCTCTATATGACAGGATTCTTCGACCTTGCACAAACCCAGGACTGTGACTGGCTTCATGATACAAACAGGGCTGTTTACACGACGATCTCTAAATTTACTGGAGTTGTTTATTCATGGATCTAAGGATAGTGCGAAGAAAAGTCTCCTCCGATTAACTTGATTCCTGGAAGACAAAGAACAAGATCAAGGACCGGGGCTGACCTAGAAATTGAGTTGAGTGCTTGCAGCTCACGTTGGACTTGAATTTTATTGGTGTTTTTCTGTTATGAGTGTGTGATGTGTTGTTGTTTGATGTATATACACGTTCAGTATGTGTGAGCACTGACAATAAAGGAGAGTTTTCTTTCTATATGTCCTTTATTTGCCTGCTTCTTGTCCTCCTCTGCACGCTACCCCCCTTCTTATCTCATCTATCCCATAATCACTTGTCTGTTTTGTTTATTCTCTGGTTTCCCACACGTTATCATCTCCAGGGAGTTTTTTTAGAAGTTCCTCCTGCTTTCCCAGAAGAGTCATTAGCCGTTCATTGATGTCAAAGAGTCATTGGCACGTGAAATTAAAAAATAAGGAATCATAACATCCAAACAATGACTGAGTGTCACTTTCTAACATGGGATGTTTTGTAAAGGGTTTCTTAATTGTAATAATTTTTATTTTATTAATGGTTAAGTAATAATCTTATTGTGCTGTAGACTTGTTTACTAATTTTCATTATTATTTTAATTTATTTACAGTATATTTGGATGTTTATACTGTTGGTTGGACAAAGTGAAGGTTTCACTTCGGCCTCTGAGCAACTGTCATCATCAGTATTTTTACAATCAATCGATTGAAAGGGAAGCTAATCAGCAGATTAATCCATCATGAAAATAGTTGTAGTCCTCAACAAAATAGTTCAAAATGAGCTCTACTTCAACTACAACAGTAAAATCCTGCTTTTACATTGAGGCATGAGTAATAATAATCTAATGATTGAACATATAACAGTAGAGCAGTAGAGCACTTTTAATACTTTAAGTACATTTACTTGATGAGCACTTCTACTTGTAACAGAGTATTTTTGCAGTGTGGTCTGCATACATGTGTGTTTATGATATGATGTGTGTTCATGAGTGGCTACAGGAACAAGACAGATCCCACTGAAGAAGAGCTCGTAGATATTTTACTTGCAAACGTATCTGATCCTCTTATACTCGGCAGCTCAGGCAATTCCACGACCTACAATACAGGATGAGCTCATGAAGAGTTGCATAAGAGGAGCTGACCTGTCCCCACGTGAGGGAGGCTTACACACTACAGTGAACCCTCCCAGGTGTGTGTTACTCCCTCTCATCTCATCACGACCTCATATTTCCGTTTCAGTTCCATCTGATTCATAAAGCTTTATCTGTCCGTTCAGTTGATGGACACACAGTTGAAGGCAGAGAGGAGTCACGGGAACAAAAACATGGTGTTAACTTCACCACAGAGACAGCACAGCAGCAGTAAATATAACAAAGATTTCTGGCAGGTTTATGAGCAGCACAGAGTCTCAGAGTGTTTAAGAAAGGACATTTAATCTAACATTTGTGCGCTAATGTTCCTATAAATCAGTTTGAACCTGTAATTTTACCTCCCACTGCTTGACATGTATATTTCCAGGCTTCTCAGGGACTGTTGTATATCTTCTTTGAAGCCATTACTCCTTTATTGGGCTGCACGCATTCTGCACCATTCACAGTTTTATGTAGCTGAGAGCGTTTATGAGATAGTCTCGTTCTTTAGCAGGTGAAGTGCTACTTTGTGCAGAGCTGGAGACATTTTACCTATCAAACAATGAGTACTACTACTACTACTACTACTACTGCTACTACTGCTACTACTGCTGCTGCTGCTGCTGCCAGTCTACCACTATTACAGTGGGGGAATTTAACTAAGTACATTTGCATTTTCAGGTTGATTGAGTATTTCCATTTTCTGCAACTTCATACTTGAATTCGACCACGTTGGAGGGAAATATTGTACAGTTTACTCCACTACATCTGTTTGACAACTTAGTTACTTTTCAGATATGGATAAATAAGAAAAATGTAGCTTTTAATTTAGATAAGATTAACATAAGAGTGCATTGATCTTGGTGAAATACACAAGCTACCAGGCAACATATATGATGATAAAAAAATAAGTTCCACCTTTACCAGCTGCAAAATTAAAGTGATGAACACATTAATGTATTAATGATTATAATGCAATAATATAATACACAGTGCAATGGGCCATTCTGCACAATGAGTACTACCAGTAACACTGCATTGTGGTAGTGTTGGTTTCCAGTTCTATTATTAATCACCCATTTCTATTTGCCTTCCTTTATTTTGAAGTTGGAAATCAGCTGTTGGGGAAACATTATAACCACAGGGTCCATTTACTTTGATCATATCACATGATCGTCATCAGCAGATGAGAGGAAGTCGTTTAAGTGGTCAGAAGAAAAAAAAAAAA
>JBBMOE010000015.1:11325888-11500240 GCA_037975065.1 Chaetodon trifasciatus
ATAATAATAATAATAATAATAATAATTCACATTCACTATTTAAATTTTATTTGGTCTGATATTTGTGTATAGGTTAAACTTGGGTTAAGGTTAGGCTAAGGCTCCAGGAAATAAATGAATGTCTAAGTAATCTCCCCCAAAAGTAATGAAAACCTAACATGCGTGCGCGTGCGTGCGTGCGTGTGTGTGTTTGTGTGGCTGCAGCTGAGCCCCGGCAAGGCGGAGTCTGAGTCGCGGGGAGGCGGTGTGAGGAGCCGCTCTGTGCGCTTACTGGCTGCTCCGCCTTTCGTGAGTGAGAGCCCGTTTAGAGGTGTCCGACTGCCGGGACCGATCACCGGTCAGTAGGCGAGGGAAGCTCAGAGAGCGGACTCACAGCCGCACCGGAGTCCAGGAACAGAACCGAGAAGTCTGAGGAGACTTTACGCTCGGGTCTGAGAGATGGAATGCATTGAAAGGACTCAGACACTGTGAAAGTTTGCATTTCGGATATGGAGACACAAATGAAAAGACAGTTAATCTCAATAAAGTCAAGCATCCTTCTCGCCTGGGTCTGAGGTGCAGCGGAGGATGACACCTGCACCGCGCATGGCGAGGACCGACGCGCTGTTCCACACTTGGCATCTTTGAAGAGTATGTCAAAGCTTCTGCAAGAGTCACTTTCTGCCTCTGATTGTGCAGACTGATCACCAACCTGCTCGCTGCCGTATCAAATTATCGACTGGGGCTGCAGAAACGGCGCATTTGTTGCGCTCCTTTATGTCTTTGCACCATCGCGGACTGCGGCAACAGACAACAGACTCGCACCCGGACATCTCGTCCACACAGGTGAGCATCAGAGCAGCTCAGAGAAGATTCAGTGTTAAGATCAGTGTGTTTTTGTGGTGTCACAGTTGTTATGATTTTAAACTAAAATAAGGATTTTTTGAAATGGAAACTATTGTCTGTTTTCACAGAAGGGAATAATGTGTTAACCTGTGCTCTGTGCGCACCAGTCACCATCTTGGCTCCTGCATTTAATCATTCAGATAAAGATAAGAGTCCTTTTAATAGTTTTGAATCCAGGAATCTTCACAGGTTTCAGAGAATAGAGCTCATAGATTACATCAGGCTGAAGGTTAACCCCTTGAAATCCATTTTAACTCATATATTTCCCCTTAAAGATTGGAACACAGTGTCCACTCTGCCTGACAGCATTGCACATACATTCTTTGTAAGCCTGTTCCACCTCTCCATTGTAGCTGTATGTCGCCTGCAGAGTGAAATATTCAATCAGAGAACAGCATGTTTTCATGGCTGCAGATGTAGATGTCTTTAAATCAATATTCAGCCTGGTATCTTTGGAAACTTTGACCTCCCTCTCTACTAGAATTTCAAGTTAATTGGGTTCGTACTCATGTTCGGCTGCACAGAACCAGATGGGAGGCAGAGAGGTTAATTTCAGCAAGGTGCGCTTTACAGTATGTGGTATTTAAACTGGGATTAGGTGTAATTTTTTATATGTATTTTACAGTCCATTTGTCTAAATCCTCTCTTCCTGTGTGTTTTACTGTTGCAGGTAATGCCATTTAAACTACATCCAGCTCACCTTGACATGTCTGCACAGCTCATCTCTTCATGCTGTTTCCCTGTTGAGAGTTCCCATCTGCTGGATATTAAGAAATAAAAGAGAGCTTTGCCTCAAACGCGTCCCCTCTCTGTAACAGCAGTAAGGCAGTATAATCTCCGGAGCACTGACTCACCATGGGCACTGTACTATCACTGTCTCCCGGCTCTCGGAAATCAGGCTACTATGACAACCGGCCGGGCTCACTCAGCCACTACCCGAGCCTCAGCAGCCGCTCTCTTAACAGCCAGAAAGACCGCGGGCTGAAGAGGGGTCAATCCATCTTCCTCCCGGCGCTCACATGGAAGCGACTGGTAGCCTCTACGAAGAAGAAGGGCAACTCCAAGAAAGGCTCTGGCGGTCCCGTGGCCCTCGGGGACCCTCTCAATAACAACAACAGCATCAACATCTATCAAAAGGACCCCGTGCTGCATCTCAACCGTGAGAATGTGAAAAAATCGCTGTCATGTGCCAACCTGTCCAGCTATGAGGGCCCAGCAGGACTGGGTCTGGGGCTCGGCTATGGCCTGGGGTTGGGCCAGGGGCACGGATGTGGCTACAGCAAGTCCCAGCAGCTTTCCTCTGTGAAGAAAGTTCCCCAAGGGACAGTGACTTCGTCCCCAAAGCGTGTCATTGTCCAGGCATCCACCAGCGAGCTCCTGCGCTGCCTCGGGGAGTTCCTGTGCTGCCGCTGCTATCGCCTGAAGCATCTGTCCCCGGCCGACCCGGTGCTCTGGCTGCGGGCCGTGGACCGCTCGCTGCTGCTGCAGGGCTGGCAGGACCAGGCCTTCGTCACGCCGGCCAATGTGGTCTTCGTCTACATGCTGTGCCGAGACGTCGTGGACGGCGACCTGGTGGCGTCGGAGCACGAGCTGCAGGCCATCCTGCTCACCTGCCTCTACCTGTCCTACTCCTACATGGGCAATGAGATCTCGTACCCGCTCAAGCCCTTCCTGGTTGAGGCGGGTAAGGAGGCCTTCTGGGACCGTTGCCTCGCCATCATCGATGCTACCAGCTCCAAGATGCTGCGCATCAACGCAGACCCGCACTTTTTCACACAAGTGTTTGCTGAACTCAAGAGTGAAGGCGGGTGTGGCCCCCAGGACTATAGTCGGGTGCTGGATCGGTGAGAGGAAGTTTGAGCACCCATTCTTGCTGACCGCATGCCTTTTTGTACACTCATGCACACGTATACTTTACTACACGTTTGTCTCATACAGATCCTTCTCCCCGTTTCTTATTCTGCTGCCCTGCAGGACCACTGAAGGCCTATCTTGACAGAGTTACGTAGACATATTTGATCATTCCACCTGTGTTTGTTGCCATCGTCGCGTTCCATCCACAGATAGAAATCAGGAATTTTTCCCTGCAACATTTCCTCTGATAATTGGCTAACAGAGGCCCATAGTTGTGTTTGTTTTCCTGGAATATCCACCTGAGTTTACTTGAACTGAAGAACCATTTGGTGCACCCGTCCCATCTGACCCCATGTGTCGTCCCAGCTGTCCCTCTGGACCCGGCATCCTCACCCTCCTGTTTGATCAGTGTGCACGGGACAAGAAGACGCCATCATTACTCACAAAACGCCATCAAGGATTTTTCAGTGGTTAGACTCTAAATGTCCGAGCGGAGTCACAGGAGAATGAACCGTGGCACAGACAATGTAATCCACCTAGGCAGAGTTATATTTTCCAGGACAATACAAGGAGACATCTTGACATCCGCTGCTGGCTAAGCCCCATGTGCCAGCAGTGAAAAGTGACTCAGACTGATGGGAACAGCTGAGAGGTCCAAGTAAGGTCCTGCTGGTCCTGCTGTGCGCTGTGTAATCACTAAAGCAAAACGAACAGGCAGTGTTTTGTGGAGCCTTTTGAGGGTCGTCTGGCCTGAGGGGACAGTTGCTATTTCTTCTCTTTACCCACTCAAACCTGCCACTGGACTCCTCTCGTTTTCCATTTCATCTCATCTCAGGAGAGTTTTACGTTGGAAGCAGAATGCGGATTTAGGATTGGCACGTTTTGTGTGAGTGCATGCATGGCTATGTGTGCGTAGGCATTGTGCAGTGGACGGCAGCCAGGGTCATCAGCTGTTTACTCCATCCTTTGTTCCCTGCGTCTTGTTGACGGGGCACCCACAGCCGTGGTATTAATGAGATTAGCAGATTACTGCAGCCCCTCCCCTCCTGCAACCTCTGCCCCCTTCTTGTCCTCTCGGCAGCCCTGCGTAGCTTCAGTGACTAATCCAGGTCAGGCTGGACCGTGCTGGACTCTAAACACACACGCTTGTACACAAACACACACACGTTTAAATACGGTGTCGTGTGCGCTTCATTCTCCTCGGTGCATGAATAAAATGCTGTGTGACGCACGTGTGCAGCTCAGGGTCCAGTGCTGAGGCAGTAAAGCTCTGTGAGAGATATCCCGGCAGGAATGGCACATGAATGCTGTTGTGGTTGAAGGAGTTTGTTGTTGCTGCCTCTGAATTTGTCCCACTTTCCTGTCACTCGCTTGTCCTCATCTGCCATTGATCAGTGAAGTTTATGGTTCATCTTCAGTGCCGATAGCTGGTTGTCAAAAGCACAAATTAACTGCTAATTATGCAACAGAGTGGCGTTAAAAAAAATAAATTGATTCATTTGTATTAAAAACAAAAATAGTGAACCCTGCCTGTTTCATGAGGACAGTGGTTTTTGGCTCATGACCCGTTCTTCCTTTTATTTGAACAATTTTAAGGGCCTGGAAAGAGCAAAGATTAGAGGAAATATTTGTTTGTTTTTCTGCTTTTCCACTCCGTTCATCATCCTGTGACAGGCAGGTTGGAAACCACTGGTTTCCATGAGGAAGCTGCAGGTTCAGGAAGCTGCTTCAGATCTTAAAGCATGGATGCTTGATGTCCACCAAGATGCGTTGCCCACAGTAGCATGTGGCAAAGCCTTAATCTTATTGTGTTCAGGCATCTGGAGGCTTTGGTGCTCCACTTCTCTCAGCCATGAGGAAATCACTCTTGCATATAGCTTTGACAGCACAGTATATATTCACTGCTAAGGTCATACAATAAACAAGCGTCCCCATAAGATCTGACCTTTACATATACGTGCAAGCAGGAATGTGCACGCATATCTTGAGAGGCTTTCGATGTAACTGAAAAAAAAAGACCCCGAACCATGCTGCCTGCATGTTAGCCACCCAGCTAGCTGGCTAAGATTGGTTCATGTGATGCATAATAGAAAGCAATATGTGCAACGTGATGCAAATGTGACAAGCTGTGCATTGTTTGGAAGCACATGGAGATTTTTACTCTCAGGGCATCTCGCTGGTTATACCATTCATCATTAATCATTCCCACAACTTCAAAAGTCTCACCCGGAGCAACAATACCGAGTTATGATATTCAGTATCACATGACGGGGCAGCCCGATCTCTGCAGGCATGCATCTAAAAGTAATAACAGTTTGGACGATACAGTGATTTAATTTGGTCCAACTTCAACATTTACAGGCTGCTCATGTTTAATAGCAAAAACAAGGTGCAGCTCAGCCAAAGAGGGCAAATGGGCTGCCGCTTGGGCAACTTTAACCCGGCCTTGTGTACATCTTTGTGTGCAAACAAACACACTCTGGTTCACATCCCCTCCTTGGGTAATCCAGTCCTAATCCTCCCACCCAATCAAATAGAGAGAGGGAGCGAGGGATGAAAACACGGGGACATAAGTAAACGGTTCAGAATCCGAGGAGATGCGGTGTCACACTTCTCGTACAGTTTTGGCCCTCGGCTCAGCCTTCAAATCCTGCTCCAACAAACCGGAGACCACTGAGAGCCACAGCCCAGCCCTGCTGCCTATTCCAGCTCACCTGGGCTTATTGAAGTCAAGCCTGCCTCCCCGCTCGCCTGAGGGATCTCGCATGAGCTCACACCAGTCAGCCGGAGAGGAGTGACGGCAGTGATTCACGCTCAGAGAGTAGAGACACCGCCGTCTCTTTTTCTGGAGCTTTGACTGGCAGCCATTTTGGGCTCGTTGGTGCAGCTCGCTCTCTCTGGCCTGGCCCCGGCTTTGACAAGGACACTTGTGTCTTGACTCAACCCCCCCGTCCCTCCCTCTTCCCCCCACCAACCCAATTTCCACACACACTCAGCTGTTGTTCCCTGCCTGTTTCATTAGATTTGACACCCCACACCCGCCAGCCATTGTCAGGACGAGGAAGGGCAGAATAGGACTGTTTGTTGGCATCACGTTGGCTGTGTTTGTGTGTGAATGTGGGTCAAAGTTAAGGGTAACATCTGCTTCCACCATCCGCCTCCTGTAGACGTGGACGTTAATAAAATCAGAAGATACAGTCCAGCGTGTTCATATTAACCTGACAACCACAATAAAGAACAATCTGCAGCAGGTTTCCTTCAGCAGCACGTTGTAACTCTTCGTTTACTGAAAGCTCTTGCTCATATTTGGTTCATTGTTCACGCTCACTGATGGCTCAGACACAGAGGAACCATATTCATTTCAGCCCAATTGAGCTTTAACTCAATTTGTCGAATGTGACGTGCTTTGGTCTTGATCAAAAAATCAACTGTCCCCTCTTTCAGTACCTCTGTCAAATCAGTCGCCGAGCTGGATCGCGTCGCTGTTCGTCCAATCGTTTCGCAAAGCGGGGCAACTTCCAAGCCAATTAACTCACATCTCAACTGCAGCTCTAATTCTGTTCATCCAATCAAACCCCTCGGCATGAGTCCCGAGCTCTTTGACGGCGAACAGACGCATGATGCTCGTGACATCTCTGTGGATAATGTCTGACTCTTGTTACTTGGAAAGTGATTGACTCCAGATATTTAAACAGGATTAAATAGGACATTTAGTGTAAACTGGAACCTTTCTCTGTGGATGGGACCTTCATCTGGGACTCAGATGGGCCTTAGACTGGCTCTGTTTTGGAGACTTTTTTTGTCTGTGTGAACAATGTGATGAAAGATTTAACAGATAAGTCCGGTGTTATTCTATATTCTTCTTACTGTCATCAAGTACCATGCATTTAGACCATATTTTAGTATTTTCAGACTTCCCAAATTCCCATTTGTTTATGCTAAAGATACAGATCTTTACAAACATATCAAAATACTTTCCTAAAAAGAAAGGAGTAAAAAATGCATTTGTTGGGGGCTTTTCATTCTAATGTAGGAACATATCACCCAGTACAATGAAATCAAGCAATCAATTATTGGTTTCTTTTGCTGACAATAAGAAACGTATCGTATATCACCAGACTTTTCCTTTAAGTCGCCACAGCTCTATGAGTTGTGTTAAATTATTTCAGTACGCTGCTGCTGCTGCTGCTGCTGTTGCTGTAGGTGGGTGTGAGATTTCAATGGCACACCTTAGACTGATGATGTAAATACGTGGGTGTGTAACAAAGAGCAGTTAAGTATGAAAAAAATGAACAAAAAGAAATAGTGTTGCTGTGTAGTAGCATGCATGCCAGCCGGGTAGTTTGTAGATGTTTCTTTTTTTTTTTTTTTTTTACCTCTGCTTTTGATTTTTATATGTGACGTTTTAAATGAAAGATTATTTCTTTGGTAACTTAAAACTGGAGTGTTCCTTCATAGGAAACATGATGTCAACAGTATTAAAGTCTCTCATGACTGCAGATGTAACTATCATCATTATGGGTTCTGTTCACGTTTAGAAACAATAGAGACACAAATAAATAATCAACTCTCATTTTTCTCAAGCCTGAAATAGCGAAGCATGTGAACTCATATGAGCTCTGACAGAATTATAACTTTACATTCTTAATTTAAACTCTTGTAACGGTCTCACACCACACTTCATTCGTCGGTTTGCTAATTTAGCTGTGGTCATGATGTGCCATACACTGCAACAAGGATCCCCCCGCCCCCCCCAGACTCACACAGACTACAGTATGCATATAGAAATGATCGAGTTAGTGGCTATCAATAGCTTTCCTCATCGATGCACCAGCTGGTGACACAAAGGCAGCCATTGTGCGTGTGGCGTTTGTCGCAGGCAGCTCCAGCTCCGCCTGCGTCCTCCCTGATTGTAGCTTTGCCGCTGATGCTTCAGCTTTTCTTCGCGAAAAGCTTTCAGATTTCACAACTTCACATTCGTCACAACGGCTCGTCTGTGTTGTGTCAACACTGGACAGATGTTGGTACAGAGATAAATATATAACTGTCTAGTGTCCATCTCCTCCTCCTCCTCCTCCTCCTCCTCCACCCGGGTCCCCATGAGTTTCCATAGTTACCTTCCTCAGCCATCATTGTAACTGTCACCAAAATGAAGCAGCGCATCACCTCGAGTGACTTTTGTAAAGCCACTTAAATGCGTGCGTGTAGCTAAAAGTAAAAACACTGTCGATGGGGAAAACTTGAAGAAAAACAAATGTGACTGTTTCATTTGTCATGTTTTTTTCTGTTCTGTTCTGTTTGTTTTCCTTTTTCATGATGATGATGTTTACTATGTTGATTATTTAATAAAGTATTGAGCTGAAATCCAGATCTGGTGACACTCTCTTCATACACGTGCAGCTTTTCACAGTTTTACATCTGCCAGGCTCACACGCTTAACTAAAACTGCCTTTGTTCTCCCCACAGCGCACATGATGTACTCCGCCTGCAGTCCGGCTAACTTAAGACTGGCAGTAAATTCATGTGGGACATAAAATAGCTTAATGCACAGCCACACAATAGCCTGGCGCTGCAGATGGCCTTTTGGCTTCCTGTCAGGGGGGGAGGCTGCGCTCCATCTGAGCATGTCTCTGCAGTCAATCACCACCCTCTCCGCTCCAACCACAGGTGGAAATACTGCGATGCTGCTCTGCTCAGCAACACTCTGGTCTCAGTATGACGTGAAGCTGCGTGCGGCGCTGAAACATGAAAGAACAAAACTTGGTGCTGCAGAGATCCGAGTGCTTTGTTCTGTGAGTTTGAAGTAAAAAAACGTAGAGAGGAAAGCAGGTTTAGTCGTGGTGGACAGCGGAGTGTCCGCCTCAGGCTGCTTCCCCTGTCACAGTGTGTTATCACTGATCTGCTCTGTTCACATTCATACACGTAAACAGCTGTGGATTTCAACTAATCAGACTTTTTTTGACTCACTTGTTTTGGCACAATCTCACAGTTTGTGCATTTCCAGCGATGGAACACGACAAAGTACATTTACTCAAGTGCTGTAATCAGGCATCAAGCACTTTACTTGAGTATTTCCATTTTCTACTACTTTATACGTCTTTTTCAAATTATTAATACAAAATATACATCAACTAATAAATTCTGACGTATTTTTATTGGTTAAGGCACCTGAATGCATCACTAATTCTGATGAACAGTGCTTCAATCCAGCTACCAACACTGTAAAGCTCACTGATTAACATACCATGTTTGTTTAATGTGCAGTGATGCACCGACTGATGAGTTCATTTACTCTTCGTGCGAGCTAAATGATTTGAGTGAATAACCATCGTCTGTAAAACAACATAGTGTCGCGTTGTTCTATATAAACTGATGTAGTGATTATATTTATGTTTTCAGAACAGTGCTTTGGACAATGTGCTGAAGTAAATGTGAAAACGTGAAGTATCTGTGTTCACACACTGCTAATATTCTGCACATGAAGAGTCTGATACAGCAGCAGTTTTTCATTTTTATCAGATTAATTCATTTCACACTGCAAATTTCCCCACTGTGGGATTAATAAAAGATTACTTTATCTTATTTTATCTTATCTTTTATCAAATAACAGATGTCTGCCATAAAACTAAGACTCAAAAATGACCTTTCAGTCAAAGCAGCTTACTTGGCGAGTGCCGATGCGTCTGTCTGGTCTCCCTGTCTGATGGTATTGGAAAATTATTTAAATGCCATTTATAATCTGCTCACAGCGCACGAGCGAGAGGTCAGCGGGGTGAAAACCATATGGCGCTGGTCGGACTCGGGGTCAGCGGCAGAGGTTGGGGACACCTCAGAGGGCAGAGAGGTGACGGAGGTGAGGCCGGAGCGCTTTGATAAAAAAGAGAGGACAGATGAAATGAAACGGAGAGGCATCGCTGCAGATGGCTGCCACAGCCTGACTGAGTCCATTCCAGCTTTCTCCTGTCCTCTGAGGACACAAATCACCCAGCTCTCTGCCTCCCAGTGTCACTTCTATAGTGGGGTCCCAGTGGCTTTCTGAAAGCCTTGGCTGCTGTTCGCTGCCTTTTATCAGCCCGCTGGGATCCAACATGCTTCAAAAACCCCCTCTGTCAATGCTTCCTATGGTATCCAGAGACATTATCAATTCAAGCGGCGATTTAAAACCTCTGTCACTTTTTTATTTCAATCTCACCACAAATCGCTACTGTGAGCTTTATATTTTAGAATGTTTTTAGGAAAATAACATTCAATAATGTGCAACACAATCCACTTTTATAAGTGCACAAACAACCCAAACACAAGTGCAAGTGCAAGGCTTAAACTGTGTTTATGTGCTCAAACAAAAGCCACAACTGTTAGCATGTCCGGCTAACTAGCTTCACAGTAGTAACAGATGGAACAAGCCGAGGAGCATTTCCTGATGTAACTACACAGGTTTGTGGGGTTATACGTTACGTTAGGAAAAGCCCTTTTCACGAGTATCTGCCCTAGAAACTGGTCCTGATGCTACCATATCAGAGCTAAGCTAACGTTAGCAGCTCCTGCTGTCTGTTGGATTTGGCTAAAATGTAGTCACCTGTTGTTTCCTGCCTTAAATCTGACAACATTATCTTTAGAAAATGTTTATGTGCTGTGTAAGATCAGAACGACTAACGGGCGTAGCAACAGGAACTAGTGGAGCTTGGCGAAAAGTCAATTCACAAATTCCAGCAACTACCATTATGACCTACATACGCATATTTGAAGTCCAAATTAAATTACTTAATCTATGAGGCTGGCAGAGCGGCAGCCATCAGAGTTAAGAATAGAGGATTTCCCCTGAACGTAATGGGAGAAACAAAGATCCCCTGCTGCCGCTGAGCTTTGAGAGGAATAATATCATTTGATATCGGGGTCAGTCTCCACTTTGAGATTCTTTACAGATCACGAGTACAGTTTGGGACCTTGGAGAGCGGTAGCCTGCTGGCTGAGTGAACAGATGGTTCACTCAGTCATGCACCCATAAGTAGTGGGCGAGGGACACCGCCGGAGGGGACTCCAGAAGACTCTGCGGGGACGTCAAATTCTGTGAAGAGCAATCAGAGGTCACATTAAAGCTTCATGAAGTGCTAAAAATGAATAAACAGCCTTATATCCAGCTAACAGAGGCACTAGAGTAAAGTGGATTTAAGTACTTGTGTTTTACTTAGTACATTCATTTTATACCACTTCTGCTCTACATACAAATCAAATGACAAGTAGTTTAAAAGATGAGTCTTAGTTATAGATTTAAACACCCAAAACTAGTAGTTAGCTTAGCTTGTTATGTTTGGACGGAGCTAGGTCCCTAGTCTGTATGCTAAGCTAAGTTAGCTAGCTGCCAGCTGTAGTGTCATATTTACCATACAGATATGAGAGTGGTATCAATCTTTGTATTCAACCCTTGAAAATAAAGTAAATGAGTGTATTTCACAAAATGTCAAACTATTAATTTCAGGAGTGTTTGTTTTGTTGTTGTGTGGTGATGCTACGTCTGCTGAAGTCTGAATTCTTCTTCCTCCACCACTGCCGACTAACCACACAATATAAAGTATGGATCATTTTAATGCTGCAAAGTGCACAGGTTTTACATGCCGGTGCTGGTTTAGATACATAAAAAACGTCAAGTTTGAGCGCTCTGGTTTCTCACATATTTCCTGATTAATAAGCATTCAGGCTGATGGCATGTTGATTCTGAGCGAGCCAAAGTAAAAACCAATCTCCCCCCTCATGTTACTGTAATCTCCAGCATGTGACCTCCCCTCCGGCTGATGACGGAGGGATGCGGGAAAACCTGCAGCGCTCACCAAACCAGTGGCCGGTCTGCCCTGAGAGGATTTAGAGGGAGAAACACAGCAGCTCTGGGACACATATTATATTCCCACTGGTAAATCCTCTCCAACTCATTACCAAATCCTCGCTGCAGGGCTGCTAATCTCTAAAGAGAGACCGACCAGGTGCCAGTCTTTTTGTAATGGAATTGCACAGCGCTTTAAGTGATTGCATCAACAACTGCCAGTCCTGATAAATTAGATTAGAAGTAGAAGAATCCCATTGGTGCAGCATCGCAAGAAGAAACCAAGAAACTCCACCATAATACAACACAAACCCATTAGCGCTGATTTACACGCGTCTACATTGTAACTGCTCGATCGATCGCAATATTGTGTTTATGTCTGAAAGTCAGTCTGCGAGTGTGCTCATCCACAGGCCTTTCACAGCGATGAGGCCTGGCAGCTCGCAGCGGCTGCGAGTGTGATGAGGAAACAATTGGGGAAATAACTGTCGCACTTAGCCGCCACCAATCCGAACGTTCGCAGTTTGTCGCGAAAGAACAAAACATGCTGCATAAAAGATTCAGCTTCAGTCAATCCGAACGTTTGATCTGATGATTAACTGTTCATCTGTTCAGGAAATGTGTGTGTCAAACACACAAAATGCTTTTAATAGTGAGGATATGCTTGAATTTGCATTTTCAAAGACTGATCTCACACTTAATTTATAAGCCGTGGCTTTTACATCAATGATTAAAGGATTACGCACAAACAAACTGGGCTGACACTCGGGATCTGATTGGCGGAGCTGTAAGTGGGAGAAGAGCTGTCCGGTTTATCGTCCAGCAGCTGATGGTCTCTGCAGAGGCACAACAGAGAGCTGGAGGCCTTCATGTGTTGCGGAGACACAGAGCCTCCACAGACGAGGATGAGACGCTGTTTGTGGCATTTCAATAAACAAATCTCGGTCATTTGCTTGAGCACGAGTTCCCTCTGCAGCTGTGGTGAGCATTCGGACTGTCTAATTCATGAGACGCTCACTCAAAGATGTGAGACTTCTAAGTGAATCAGATTTTAAATTACATTCACTATCTGCTTTATTTTGCTACTAAACACAATTTAATGTCAAAATAGGGCAACAGAGCAAAGGGCTGAGACGTGCGGAGGACGCTCGTTTCTGCCGGATGTTTACGTGTACTTTACTCTGACTAATGAGATCCCAAAATAGCCAAGCACACCAAAAGTGCTGGAGAATAAATGTGTTGCTGCCCAGCTGCTGACTTGGGTCACCTATTTACTATAACCTGAAGACAAAGAGCATCGTGGGTAACGCAGGGCACTACTTTTCATAGACGATAAGGTTCAAAATGGAAACCACAAAAACACTCTGTATCCTGTTAATGATCAGGCTTGTTTATATGCTTGTTTTGGAGGCTTTGATTTGCTCTTATCCTTGAAAATGCAAACTGGAGGACGACAGAACAGGATGATTTGGCATGCAAACACTTTATTTGGGTTTCCAATCATTCTTTGATGTGTGTCTTAACTCGTGTAGTTAATGAGCGTTTAGGCTGCAGTCTGTAGTCATTCAAGCGCTGCATTCGTGGGAGTGTGTTGCTTCAGGTGCCAGAGAGACATGAAAGACAATCCAGGAAGTCCAGGTCTGTGAATTTCAAGATGCCAAACATCCCTGGAAAGTTATCGCTGCTGAAACTATTCAGTCTTTCATTGCAACAAATTATTTAAAATGATCTCTGCACACACGAGCTGTAAATGGCACTGCTGCATTTCATCCCGTCATCCCGACAGAAAACTGGGTTTATCCAGAAATACTGACGTCTAGTTGGCACAAGAGCGCCTGCATATGGAGGACGTACCTGCACAGGTATTCAGAACCTTGGATAAATTTAAGATCACGCGTACAGGGAGCTCTATAAACAGGTTTTTCTGTTCCTCTTGTGTTCGTTTGATGCAGGCTTGTACATCTCACAGGTCCCTGAGGGAGAAGACCCTGAACGAGCCGAGCATCGTCGCTGCATGTATGTGATTGTCATTCTAACAAACAGCCTTGTGTTTCTGCAGCAACATTTCCTCAGATTATCAATTCCACTCGACACCTGACATACATTCACAGCTGATGCGAGCAACCTGTTTACCAGCAGCACAAGGAAGCTCTGCGGAGCGCTCTTCAAGGAGACGCCGGGAGTTTGGATGAATGAAATTCTTGATTCAAACATGTTAACCCATAAGAATACGGACCCATTTCTCCTTCAAGGAAAATTATGGGGGACATAAAACAGACTAAACAGACCACATAGAGCACATTTCTGATATTTTTGTCAAAACAGCGCTCCCCTAGTGTCAAAGATCTGTAATGTTACATATATGTCACATTAGGTTTTCCGTGACAATTTTAAGGTTAAAGGCCCGATGTGACATATATGTCACAACGACATTTATCTGATTTGTTTTAAATCAATTTGTTCAAGAAACGTTTTCACGACAGGTTAAATGTAATAAAGGACAGGTTATGTAAGCGTTAGAATTCTTAAATGGCTTGAATCTCACCTTTAGCAACAAAAAACAAGCTTTTTAAATTTAGCTAGTTTGGTCACACGTGTTAACCTGGCACACAGACATCTTGGAAATGTTGTTATGGGAACACAAAATCACATGACCTGTCACATGACCGATCAGGATGTTCAGTACGTGTCACTTAGGGACTTCATGAGTTAAAGCCAAGGATGAAGCTGTATGAGGAACTTTCCAGGACACTTAAAGGACTTGTGACACCTGTGTCACCGTGGCTTCTCTTGGGTTAAACATGTTAAGTTTCTTTTGTGTGGAAAAACTCTTTCAGCAACCTGCAGTTCATCATCTTGACAGTGCCGCTTCTATAACCTTTGCTGCTCTTTGTTTCTAGTTTCTGCAGCGCTGCCGCTCATGAAAATGCATTCTAGGTGCAGATCCACTGTCTTATTCATGGAAGGCATTTCACCCTCACTCATGCAGGCTCTGCCCTCCTGTCTTGGGGGGGGGGGGGCATTTTAACTTCCTCTGGGGTTGTTCACACGTTGATGTCACCTGTGGCTCATTAAGGTCACACTGCAGTCATGAGAGAATTGGTGAGAGTTACAAGAATAAAGGTGTGAATTGGTGACAAAGCGCCCGAGGATGGATGTCTGCGGGCGGCTTGGTAAGTGGTTAGTAAGTGCTGCCTCAGGGCCTAATCTGGTTAACACTCACACGACAAATCCAGGGCATCATTGTACTTATGCTGTACCAAGACCGCTTCAAAGGAAAGGAGGGAAGGGGACATTTCCACCAGTTCAAAGAGGATTTAACTGGTTCTCAACGTATTAGATGTCACTTATCTCATGGTTAGGATGTATTTGTAAACTGGTTTTCTTGCATTAACTTTGCATTATAGTAATTTGGTACACTTTTGTGGACCTTCAGACACACACTGAAGCACAGATCCATATTCACAGATCATGCTCTGATAACATGACGTACATTTGCTTTAACAGTTACAGTTATTTTAAGTCGCAGAGTGTCGATTGAAGAGGTGCGGGGCTGCTCAGACGTGTTAAATTGACTCTCATAGGTGTGAATGTATTCTACATACACACAGCAGAGAGCTGATTTCTACAGTCGCACAGTTAAATTAACACAGAGGATTTTGCTGAGTTTGGTGTAAATTATACAGAAACAACACAGTACGTGCTGTTTCCACATTATGCAAATCCAACTCGTCAACAATAAGTGCACAAACCAGCAAACGTCCACACATCTGTGCGCACACACAGATTATTATGGAGCAGTGAGATTTGGAGTGATCACAGCAGGGAGTGTGTCAGACAGCGGTGTGAGGGCAGGCCGTCACTAAGTCCACTAACAGGTCGCTGTGGACTGAGATGGATGGACGCTGTCAGACTGAGACTGGTCTGAGATATGAAACCGAAACATTCAGCATTTGAAAAAAATATGGTGCATAAAGGTGGATGTTACCATCTGTATTCAAAATTAACCGTCTGCAATTAAACATGTCAGTGTAAAGTGAAAGTCTGTGTGCAGGCCTTGTACATAAAACCTTTCATGGTTTCAAAATAAAATAAGCTGAAAAACAAACATACCGTCTGTGCCTTCTTTCCTCTTCTCTAATGTTTTTAAGGTGGACCTCAGATCTGTTCTGTAGTCGTCTGTATTCTGAAAGCACAAGCGCAACAAAGGATTTCCGGGAGGCGTCCATCTTGGTTTTCTGCCTTTGTACTTGAACTTGAACTTCAACTCAGGCGTGACGTCATTTCCAGCTCAGTCTTCTGAGGTAAATGGAGGAAGAAGAGAGCTTACCAGACCTCTGTAACCAGCTCTTCATCGCTGCTTGAGGCCAGCAGCTCCAGACTACATTAGCTGCTACTAGCATAACACACCTGAATCTGCAACCTAACTATACATGGTCAAGTTGCATCGTGGGTAGTGTAGGTCCAAGGAAGAAGAAAAGAAAGAAGGAAGTGTGGAATAAAAAAGACCAAATCTTGTTTTTTGACTGTTTGACTGTGCATCTGAATGCTAAATCTGTGGAGTCTGGCCACTGTTATGGGATCATTTTAGATGCTAAACTGTTTAGCTTTTAGCTAAAACGCTCAACTGTTAGCAAAGTTGCAACAAGTGGAGAAAAGTCATTAAGGCAACGAATAATAAACATTATAAAACACTTTTGACCTTAAGTCTGCTCACATTAACCACCATAAGATACTGAAATAGATCTCTAAGCTAGCTCGCTTTGCAGCTAAGCAAGCCAGCTAATGCTAGCTCAGTTTCAGAGGAGGGTTGCTGCTGTGGACATGTCCTGTTCCAAAAGAGTTTTTCAGCGTTGTGAGCACATTAGAGGATCTGAAGTTCAGGTCTTGGAAACGCTGCAAAACGACGCTGCAGTGTGATTATCTGATCCACAGAACACCAAAGGGACGAGACAGGAAATAGCTTGTACGTCACCTCGTCCAGTTTTCTCCATGCAAACACCAGAACTTCAACTGATACTGTAAATTAACTGCATCTGTACAGGAAATCCTCCGAGTGTTGTACTCGATGCTGACAGAGTCCAGACTGCTTTCATTCATATTTTCACGTCTTCCTTCAAAGCCCCAAAACACATGTGAGAAAAATGTTTTAATCACTGTATAATGAAGACTTATCTACAGCCACAGTGCAGCATGTTGTCTATTCATGTGGCAAAGCATTAGGGAGAAATTAACACACATAGAACTTGCTTAAGTAAATCCTGAATAATTTATTTTCTTCCACTTTCTTCTTCTTATTTTTTCTGCCTTTTTTTTTTTTTTACTTCTGACATGGAATAATTATCACAGTCTGCCTTTTTTAAGGCTTGAGATAAGACACAGAAAAGGTTCATTGTACAAAAATATATGGGAAATGTCTCATCTTGATCGTATTTATGCATTGTGACACACAGCTTGTGTGTCTGTAACAGCAAAAGCAAAAACACTATCACATGTTTATGGCAGCTGTGTCCTGAGTCTGCACACAAACACAATCACCTCCTAATTTCTCCTCCAAAGCACTTTTGTAATTGTCCGGTGAACACTGTCCTCCTGCGGCTCAGGATTAAGAACAGCGTCTCTGCCAGCGTCTCTGCTTTGTGTCAACACTTAAAAACCTTTAGAAAAATATTCTAACAGTCCTTGTAAACGGTATTAAAGGCAAAGTCCTGACAGTCACATATTTAAATCCCCGTCCTCGTTGTATTCATGAACCTCACCGATGGTTTGACCAGTTCAGATGTCGATGCATCGCTCTGTCCAAGGACCAGGTCTCCGCCGTGTCCTGAGGTCAAACTGCTGCTGGTGGTTGGGTTGGACGGACAGTTAGTTAGCGGGGACGAACAGGATGAAACCATCTCGGCTCTTCTTGAAATCGGTGTTGGTCTGGCCGGGTTTGGTTTCTACGGTGACGCTCTTTGGTTTGCCCCGCATGTGGAGCTGCACGGCCGATCGGCAAACCTTCACAGGAAACTGGACTTTTCGTACGCTGAAAGAGAAAAAGACAAACACATGTTCGAGGGTCTGCGTTGAAAAACTTCATTCCAGCCAGATGTGAACTTAAACACTGTGTCCAAATTCACGGGCGATATGCTGAAATATTCCATGTATGACAATGAGATCAATGCACTGATTGATTACATGGATTGCAGTCCTTAAAAATCGTGATCCAGTTTCAACTTTAACTGCCAACACAAATTTGCTTAAATTTTTTTTGAATGTTTAAGCAAGCAAAGGAAATTCACACGCTGAGAAATGCCAGCGTTCCTACATTTAAATGGTTCCCCTTTGGCTGAACTCACATTTTAGTATTTTATGTAAAACGATGCATTTCACATGTTTCATGCACAACTGATCTGAACGTCCTAAACCATCTCTGCTCTAAAACAGCTGCTCGTGGAGATGAAGTCCTGCAACATGACGATTTGTCTCTTGAAGAGCAAAGTGAGTTTGTTATTGATCGCCTCACTTCGCCCTGTGACTGATCGCAGTCACATCCAGGTGCTTTGGTGTGACACACCTGATCCCTGTGCTGACAGCTGGGGCGAGGAAGCGAGGCTCTGCACAGTCAGCTGAAGATGATCCGCTGTGAAGCCGCCGCTTCCTCTCGGCCCTCAGGGATCCAGCGGCCTCAGCCCGGCCGCGGTGACCCTGCTGCTCCGCCAAACACAAGCTGGCCCGGCACATGGCTCGGCCTCGGCGGCGCGCATACAAACAGCCTCATACTGTCTCCGCGTCCCGAGGCCCAGGGGACGAGGAGTTCATGGCTGATTCCTCTCTTGTGAATGTACACTATTCAGATTGGGTTGTTGTTTCAGTGGAGGCACTTTGTCTGAACCCAAAGTGAAGTCTTTCACAAGCAGATGCAAAACAGTATTTGCCAAACAGCTATTTGTGGACAGCTCTGAATGGTGGTAATGTGACTGATAAGCAGGGCTGCTCATGCACACACACACGCCAACTTGGCAACTGTCTGCCTACTTTGGCAAGAAGGATTTAACGTAGCTGTGAGTGTCCTCTTCTCCCCACGCTGACTGGTCCTCTTCAAAAACATGGCTGAAAATCACAGCAGATGAAGCCTCACGTCAAGGTGAATTTAATTTATGCGGATTACATAATTTTTTAGGTGTTATGCAATAGTGCAGGCAATCTGGTTCAGTGCAGCAGATACGCACACCAGGTGTGCAGAAAAACTCAAACCTGAGAACAGAGGCAGCACTAAAAACTGGCACCACACACTGAAATCTAAGCTTTGTATTAAATATACTCAATAAACAAGTTTAAGTAAAGTCTCCTCTTTGTGTGTTTCACCTTTGATCATCATTTCATGGAGTTTGGTAACCTCATGTAATCCCCATCATTCAACTCCACCCAACTGAGGTCTACACCCGAGCGTGTGCAGGGCCTTTAAGACCTTAAAATGGATGTTAATGCTGAAGTAAATGCAGCCAAACGCACACTTAGATGCCTCGACAAGACACAGAATAGTTAACTTGCAGCCTGCAGTGATTTTACAGTTCACTGATGGTCAAAATCAAATTTAATGAACAGAAACCGCAACAACATCCATCAGATATTGTTTTCACTGCTGAGCCGAACTGCTTCACTTCTGTTTCTAATCATCAGGTTTTTGTTTGATTCAAGCCTTTAAAACACGTTCACATCACAGTCTTCCTTGTGGCTCGTGTAAACCCCATCAGCGCTTCAGAGGGAAAGCTCAGTGAATCCAGTGGAATACAGAATCATCCTCTGTTAACATGTCTCCTAGCATTTGTGCGATCCTCCCTTAGAAGCACATGCAACGACGTGAGAGGTGCACCTCGCAGAAACTCATTAATAACACTGTAAACTGGGAGTCCAGCCTGCTGCGTCTGCTGGATGCCTTTCCACTTTCCACATGACGACTACGGAAGCAGACAACTGGCATGATCAGAGAGAGGAGAGACGTTTGTTCATTCATGGCTTTTAGAAATAACCAAACCTGAAGCGCGCATATCGAGACCGTCTGAACACGACCTGCAACCTGAAACAGGACTCGGCGGGTTCGAGGAAGGTCTAAGAGACACGATAAGGCTCGAGCTGTAGAGCTAATAGAGCTGAATGACAATATTCTCATAAGCTGCCACGTTATGCTCAAAGAATGTGAACTCGCTGCACGTTTCCAAGTCTGTGTCGCTGTTCATCATAAGTCACTCCAACAGGTGCGGCCTTGCTCTGTTTTTTCTAAAATCCCACTTGGCCGCTTGTCAACCTCAAACCCCGCCTCGCTGAACCCCCTAAACCAGCTGTCCTGCCCTGCTGGGGCGGTGACAAACCCAACCCAGAAACCCACTGACCTCCGCATGGTTTCGAGGTGTGTGCGATACCGATCTCATCACGCCGGCTACCACACGTCAAACCCGACACCAGCAGAGCGAGCTGACGAAGGCCTCTGGCTGTGCCTGAGGACAGCGGACGGTGGGCTGTGAAGGCCTGCGGTGCAGCAGGAGGCAGATTTCTGCTGCTGCTGAGGCTGTTCGCGGCAACCGTTAGATGCAGCCGACTAAATATGACTGTCAGTCTTCATGTGAGCACTTCTGTTCAGACACAGCTGGGTGATAAACAAGAGCCGCTGTGGTCTAAGATGAAAGTCAGTGTTCAATCACTGCACAATTTATGCTCAACGTACAACAACCAGCAAGTTTTTGTTGTTTCTTCAAATCTCTCTCGTTACCAGCGAGTGTGTGAATCTCAGATGGGAGAAGGTGTAAAGTGTTCGATGAAAAGCAGCTGGTTAGCTTAGCATAGCATAGTTAGCCTGGCTCTATCAAACAGTAATGAAATACAACTGCCAGCACCTCTAAAGCTCACGTTTTTTTCATGTTTAATCTGTACAAGAGAAGTAGAAAAACAGAAATATATGGAACACAACCCCTAAAACGAACAGCCGCCACATTATTAGATTTATGCTTCAGTTTTTCTGTGGCGGTAAACACAAGATTTAACATGTTAATTAGTGAGCGTTAGAGGTGTTGGTGGGCAGATTTTTTGTTACTGTTTGACTGAGGCAGGCTAGCTGTTTCCACCTGCTTCCAGTCTTTATGCTAAGCTATGCTAACATGCTGCTGACTGAAGCCTAACACACTCTCCTCATCTCACCAGAAGACAAATAATTGCATTTTAAAAACACCAAACTCTCCAGTAAACAAAGAAAAGATTACAAGAGGAAGCTGCCTCATACTCACCTGTAGCTGCAGCCCCCTTCTTCCATCCCACCCGACTCACCACCCCCCCCCCCCCCCCCGCATCAACAATCTGCAGTTTCTCCTTGCAATCTTAATTAGCACTTCCCCAGCTGCCTGGCAACCATCGCTGGGGCAACAGCAGCATCTACGGCCCCAGCAGCGATAGCAACGAGGGTAGAGGCCACTCGAGTCCTCGGGTGTGAGGCGGCACAGCAGGCGGGCAGCAGATCAACCCACAGGGCTCGCTTTGACGTCACGGTGTTGATCATCACTGGTCTCATCCATTATAATTACCATCACCGTCACCAGAAACCGTGGGCCTATCTCAACCAGCTGCACCCTGCGTCTTGACTCTCCTCAGGAGGCATTCTGGGAAAAACGTGAGTCATACTATAACTACAGCAGAGCTAACGCATGTAGAGTGACTTCTGTAAAGGGTGTGAAGACGGTTCAAGATGCAAAAACCAACAGCACGGTCTTGTCGCCGCGCGTGGCTTGAATCATAAATGTGTGTCATCAAGTGTGATGTACGTTAACTGAGCTGGCTTCAATCATTTCCTTAGTGCTGATTAATTCCCAAGACCACCGGCATGCTTCTGAGATAACATCAAATCAGTTTAACAGCGAGTCGGCGAGGGCGCACGCGGCGGAGGAGCCGAGGGTCTCATCAAATCGATTATCAATGAGGAAGGACGGTCGAACGCTGTCGGGGGTTTTTGTACAGCTGGCACATTTGTTCCAGCTCGAGGGCGAGTCATTGGACAGGCGCTCCTTCAACTCATCATCTCGGCACAAACAACTTCAGCTGACAATCCTAGAAAACAGACCAACGTGTGGTAGCCGAGATTAAAACTTCTTTCACTGATGAAGTGCCGCGTAGCACCCGGCACTACAGTGAGACTGTTGTGAGGAATGAAAACGCTGCTGAGGAATCCATTTGTTGCACTCAGGGGCCGATTTAAAGGCAGCACGTGTGCGTCGTTTCAATCCACAAAGAGGCCTTTTGATGCTGGTGCAGTTTCTAAGGTCAGTAGCCGACTCTGTGAGTGCGCCCAGGAGGCTTTGAGACGCTCGAACAGAAAGTCCCCGAGATTTAACATCCGAGCGGGAGGCGCAGTCAGGACGTTTTCACAAAATCTGCTCCTGCACGGCCTCTTTGATGTAAATGTGTGGGAGCGAGCTCATCGGGAAAGTATGATGTAGAATTCACAGTGGCAGAGTCTTTCACTGCACGCTGGAGGTTTTCCACCCATCAAACTGTTAAATCTGTCTTTTCTATCACCTCATTCATGTCTGCCCGGACCCTCCTGTGAAGCGTCTTTCACCTGGGAAGCGGTTTCCATTTCATGAGCATCACCATGAAGAAATGATGAAGTCCAGTAAAGCTGGGACACTGAAGCATTAGCAACATGTTTCAAGTATGTTTTTTACTGGAAAAACATCAACCTAACTGCATTTTGTGGATTGAAACTTTTACTTGAGCAATGGAACAAAAACTAAAAGTACTCATTATGCAGAGTGGCTCATTTCAGAAAAAAGATTATCAGAAAATTGAATTACAAGTATTGATGCATTGATAAGTTCATCACTTCAGAGTTGTAGGTGGAAGTCACGGTTTGTTTTTTACTTTATTTCCTTGTGAATTTCACCCAGTTATCAATACAGTCTCATCTATATCCACAATACTTCGTAATAATGTAACTGTTGAATATATTTCGTATCAATAACTTAATCTGAATCTACAAAGTAACTAAAGCTGTAAAACAAATGAAGTGGAGTAAAAGCTACAATATTTCCCTCTCAAATCTAGTGGAGTAGAAGTGTAAAGTAGCAAGAATGGAAGGACTCATAGTAAGAGTACCTCAAAATTACACTTGAGTACACTACTTGAGTACTTATACACACATCTTAAATGCTAAAGATATTCATTTTTGGTTATTTAATGGAGGATTCTCAGTTTACTTCAGGTTCAGCTCCATGAGGAGGTGATGTGGCTCTGTAGGAGAGAGTTCAGTGTTGCCTGCGCTGGTTGGTGATTTTAATCCCTTCCAAAGGACGTTTATGTGATTTTTCAACCCTCATCCCAGTTATAATTACAGCTCTAATTACCTTCTGTTTTCCAGTGAACTCACTGGTCCTCCTGTAATTTAAGTCCAGTCCAGAGAGACTCTTTGCATTTGAAAGTGTATCTGTGAGTCTTTGTGCAGAGAGCTGTGTTTCCTGGCTTTACGCTGACAGACTCGTTGACATCAGCTCATACAGCGAAGGAGAAAGCAAACATGTACTGACGCCATTGATCCCCAATCAACATTCACAAAGACATGTCTGATGAATAGATGAATACAATACTAAGTCGGTCTCCAATGAAGGTCACATGGCTTTCCCAAACATCCCGTGTAATTCGCCAGTGGCTAAAATGTCACCATAAGGACAACCTTTATTATGAAGGAGGAGGAGAAATGTTTTATTACCCACTTCCTCCTCTAATATTAATCTGCTCTGAAAGGGGCTTTTGTTCGTCACTTATAAATCTACAGGATGCAGTCCATCAGCGAGGACAGTCCACGATAGGACAGCATAGGGAATATGTGACATGTGACCCGCCTCCACGTGTGGCAGCACTTAGATTTCTATGAATTCATGTCAATCAAATGCTTGTTCCACAGTTGAGTCGAGCTACTTTACCAAAACGTGTCCTCACTGAACTTCTATGAGCAAAGTGTTGTGTGACAGTCCATGTGGCAGGAGGGACTTCACCCTTCAACAAACATGAAGGTTTGGCCTCATGGTGAAGGACAGCTAAGACACAGAAAACCCTACAGTCCCGTGCGTTGTAAACTTGCAGCTTGAGGTGGTTCATAAAATCAGTATTCCAGTAATTAACACAGCTGATTTGGGACAATATGCATTAAATGACTGCAAATCACATGATGTTAAATGATCTGTTAGCTGAACAAATGCTTTATTTACAACTAAATATAGCTTCTTAAGTATGTCAGACCTTAATATTATTAATGCATCACAAATGAATCACGGTATCTCAATACCAGGGTGAAAGGCGGACACAGGAAAACACTGATGCTGAATTTCTGCCGGCTCTGCACGCAGATACTGAACTCTGACATTTCACAGAAATGTACGTCGTTGGATTAAAGCGTATTTTTTTGCTCAGAGGTGGAATTATTCACACACAGGCTGATGGCAGCCGGTCACACGCTGCAGACGACGAGCCTGTTTGATGCAGGCCGGCTGCAATCGACAGCTCGTCTCGAGCCGGACGTCGCGGCTGAATCACCAAACCACATGACCTGCCAGCTCTGTGGGAACTGAGGCGGAAATAGGTCAGAGTTAATATACACTTATTTACATCCACCTGGGTTAAAGCTGTTGCCATAGTTACTCTCTCTATGATCCTGTGCTGTGCATCAAACCTAAACTGGAACCAGACCAGAATGGTCCAGCTTTGGAGTGGAAAAACCAGGAAAACCAGAAACGAGGGTTACGATGTGAGCAGAGGGGGACGAGCTGAGTGTGGACGGGCTGAGTGAGGACGAGCCGAGTGAGGACGAGCCGAGTGAGGACGAGCCGAGTGAGGACGAGCTGAGTGAGGACGAGCTGACTGAGGACGAGCCGACTGAGGACAAGGTGACTGAGGAAGAGCTGACTGAGGACAAGCTGAGTGAGGACAAGCTGAGTGAGGACGGGCTGACTGAGGACGAGCTGAGTGAGGACAAGCTGAATGAGGACGAGCCGACTGAGGACGGGCTGAGTGAGGACGAGCTGACTGAGGACGAGCTGACTGAGGAAGAGCTGACTGAGGATGAGCTGACGGAGGACGAGCTGAGTGAGGACGGGCTGACTGAGGACGAGCTGAGTGAGGACGAGCTGAGTGAGGACAAGGTGACTGAGGAAGAGCTGACTGAGGACAAGCTGAGTGAGGACGGTCTGACTGAGGACGAGCTGACTGAGGACGAGCTGACTGAGGACGAGCCGCCTCTCCTGTTGCTCCGGACCGACTGAGACGAACACATTGAGGACAGCTACTGAGGGAGGAAAGAAGAGGGGAGGCAGAGAGACAGAGGAGGCTATTTCAGGCTTAGCGTGACGCCTTTTCTGACCTAAAAAGTGAATTTAGAATAGAGAGGGCCGATTTCACCCCCGCCTCCAGAGCGCCGACTGACAAACTGTTGACATCCAACGAGGTCAAACTGGAAAGTCAACAAGTCCACTGACACCAGTAACAGCTCGCTGTGTCTCTGGTCATTAAAGCCACATCACAAGACCACTCCTGTACGCTTTGAGGTTAATGAAATCACGTTTTTTTTTCTCCCCTCTCCTCGTTTTCTCGCTGCACGGGCAGGGGAGGGGTGACCCAGAAGACTGCTATTAATGCAACGCCGTCCCCGTCCTCTCCATATTCATAAGTGAAAGTGCTGATTTAGAGGAGCGGAGAAAAGGCTGGAGAAGGAGCGAGGCCGGGAGGAGGAGATTGAGGAAATGAAAACAAATAAAAGACAGAGGAGGGGAGAAAAATGGAAAAAAAAAAAAAACAGGATGGAGGAGGAAAGTGAGAAATACTGAACAAAAGAGGTTGATGAAAGATCATAAGTCTGATGATGTGGAAGAGGTTTTTACTGCGGGAGGTTTAAAGAAACACTGCAGCTGAACATCACAGCGGTCTGCGTTGGTGTTAGCAGACAGCCACTTCTTTTCTGAACTCTTTGTTTCAGATTCTAACGAGCTATCACAGCTTCACAGACGCAGATGACGCAGTCCCGGGGCGCGACATGAACCTGAGGACGACACGGTGTTGTCTGCCGCTTCACCAGCTACGCCTGGATGGTGTTTGTTTGAGTGGGATTTCAGGGTGACGGAGGCAGAGCGTCAGCAAACAAACTGTATGAAAAGAAAACGGAAGCGAGGCCGGAACGACGTGATCAGATGCTTAACTGTATGGTCTATAAAGTAAATATGGACCACTGGAAAGCCCAAAACTCACAAAGAAGGAGCCTGAAATATGACAACTTCTGATCCTTAACCTTGTTTATATTGTCTGTGTTGTTGATTTTCAATCATCTGTTTATTGATGATTTCATACTTGCACCTTTATTGTTATTGTTATATTGCCACTCTTTACTACTTCGTGCTGCAGCTGCTGCACAACTATTTCACTCTCAGGATGAATAAAGTTCAAACTGCTGCTTTTTAGGGAATCACCACAGCTGGTTGAGCGACTTCTCTATTCTGAAATGTTTCCGTTTCACTCGGAGTCTCTGCAGTGATCAATCACATCATAAAATCCCCAAATTGCTATTTAAGTAAAGAATCCTCCTCAATCTTTTAAAGCCGGGGCCGATCAAACCCTAAATCCTGCCTTTAGCCTGCTCATACTCCCCCAGCTGTCCCAGCAGATGGTCCACAAGCCCCCCCCCCCAAAACACACACATGCACACACACACACGCACGCTACTCCCCTCTCAGTAAACATACCGACACACACACACACGTCTCATTCATGCTGACAGCTCAGACCCAGGTGACAGGAAGAGAAAGCAGGAGAGAGACGAGGATGAGAGGATGGGGTGTGTGTGTGTGTGGGGGGGGGTACATACAGGAAAGAGCGACGGATGAGGAGGAGAGAGCGGAGGAGCGCGACCCGTCGAGGGAGCGAGAGACGGATGTGACATGACAGAAAACCAGACAGCTCGTCTTCAGCGTCCTCGCCGGCGACGCCGAGCGGCTTTGAAGTCAGACTGTACCTCGTGCCTCTGACGCTACCTTCGCCGACCCACTTTTGTAGGACTCAGCGAGCCGCCGCACACTCACTGATCCCCCCCCCACGTCTGAAGTGGGGGAAGAAACGGCAGCAGCCACAATCACTCCATTGACTGTTCCTCCCCTGACCATTCTTCAGACCTCATAAACTAAAATGACGTGCGCGTGACTCTCACAGGCTGGATCTCACTTCCTGACAGAAGGAAGCACAAGAGGAGCATGCCCCCCCCCCCAACACACACACACACACACACGCACACACACACACACACACACACACACACACACACACACACATACTTACACAGCTCACCCCTGACTCTGTCTCATGAGCCTGCTGATGAGTAGCCTGGTAGAGGTCGCGACCCCCTGCATTCACCGCAGATGGTGGCACAAAGACAGGCGGAGGGCTGAAACTGACTCCCGATGCTCGACTCTCCTCTGCGACGCGCCCCAAACCAGAGCCCCGCAGCTGCTGCAGGGACCCTCCCCCTCCAAAAACCCCAACCCAGACCAAAAATCTAAGACTCATAAAACCCACAAAAGCCTCACCAGGGATCTGGGATCAGCTAGCTGAACATACACACTCGTAAAAGCGGGAACACACACACACACACACACACACACCCTGACATGGCTGCTGTGTGAGCGAGAACAGAATAAGTCACTGAACATAAGAAGCAGCGTCACACTGACATGGGTCTGAGCTCGACATGATCCCAGAAATCACATCAGCTGGCCAAAAACAAACAGTCACACGCTTACCTTCATGAAGGTAAAACGACTGAAGGACAGTTGTATTAGACTGCAGTTCTTTAAGAGACGGGTACCTAATAAACTGGCAACTGAATGCAGGTTACCACTACACCAGCTTCATAATTAATCAATTAGTCTTTTTGTATATGAAATGTCAGCAAACGTTTCTCTGAGGTCAAAGTGACTTCTTCAGATTTACAGCCCAAAACCCCAAAATATTCAGTTAACGATCATAAATGACAAAGAAAAGCAGTAAATCTTCACATTTGAGCAGCAGAAATCTTTGAATGTTTGAAAGACACGATTATTGATTATCAAGATAGTTCACAGCTGATTTTCGGTCAATCTTCTAATTCATTAATTGATTAATGGCTTCAGCTCTGGTCACCAAAAGAGAATTTGTCTTCCTGCTGCAGGAAGACATCAATCAGCATAATTTACAGTGACTGACAGACATTTGACAGCTCAGAAAAATGCTGCCAGGAATGAAAGTGAAGAGTGGAAATGGGAGAAAAAGAAAACGGGCTGATGACAACGAGCCAGAAGTGGAAAAGAGAGCTGAACTCTCCCTGCTTTCAGTTTTTCTGTCTTATATGACGGGTCACTGAACCTCTTCCGGTGTTGGACTGCAGGTTGGACAAAAATTTGGACTTTTTTCTCCATTTTGTGAAAATGTCATTAATAAAACTGAGAAATAATTCGTAGATCAATTGCTAATGTAAATATTTGCTTGTCTTCAGCACATGGAGCGACTCACAACACTCCAGCATATGGGTACAAACTGTATGTGTGTGACTGTTCAGCTATGAAAGCTATGAAACTATGGATGGCTGAGCAGAAGTGAGTGTGTCTATACAGATATATGATGTGTGTGAGTACATATGCTATACTGTATTTGTGAAAATGTTATTATCATGATTTTAATATGGACTCTTGGGAGACTTGGACCTCTAACGGCCTTGAGCTAAAACAGATCCAAACAAACAAACGCAGATGGTTTAGTCTGTTATCATGTGACCCAAGT
Source organism: Chaetodon trifasciatus (assembly GCA_037975065.1). Taxonomy (NCBI): domain Eukaryota; kingdom Metazoa; phylum Chordata; class Actinopteri; order Chaetodontiformes; family Chaetodontidae; genus Chaetodon; species Chaetodon trifasciatus. Next base: position 11,354,261 of record JBBMOE010000015.1, read on the forward strand.
GTCTGAGTTTGTGTCATAATTAGTGGCTGAAAGCTTCAGAAACATCATGTAAGTGGACCTAAACTGCTTTCTGAAGGATGAAACCCTAAAATAATGAGTCTGAGCTACAAAGACGGCAAAGATTTGGTGGATTTTGGCAGAAGCGCAGTGAATCCCCACCAGGGACAAACTGTGTGTTTGCTTGTACTGTTTTCCGCTCTCGACGTCACTCAGCCTGGTCCTGGCAGGATTTGAAGGATTAATACTTTGGGAGACCAATCACAGCAGCCTGGGTGCTGTCTCAGCAGGCCGGACTTACAACAACACACACGCACACACACACAAACGCACACACACACGCCCACCGACACAACCAAAACAGTCTGCCGTGTGTGAAAACTTGCGGGTTGTGCCATTCAAATGAAGTCTGGCAGAGATGAATGTGGGTGGATGTGAATCAGATTTATAAACAGCGACGACAAATCAGGTTCCGAGTGATAAATGTGATAAATGTCAGCGTGACTGATTCATTTCACGGCCGTTATTCAGAACGGGGGGCAGACACCGACAACTATGACAGTGATAAATGCCAAGAATATGATTTGCGTAATTGTTATGCCGCATTAATAGACTTGGTTTTAGCCGGGGTCTTTGACCACGCACAATGAGACTGACGCTGCGCCGTTTATTCGCCTGACACCGAGACCTGAAAGGCTGCATGTTTTCTCTCCACACAGTCGCTTCACAATCACTAATTAATTTCTCCTCTCTGTTCAAAGTTTGCAAATGAGTGAAAGCGGCTGCAGTGTTTTGTTCTGATGAAAATCTGTCTCATCTTATAACAAACAAACAAATAAATGATCACAATGTGGAAAAAGTTAGAATCTAATCTATGTGCGGTCTGGTCCAGATTGAGCTCTCAGAAAAACTGAATTTAGCATTCAGCGTTTGTGGTATCTCCAGGTCACATCATCACAGACGGGGAGCAGTGAGCGCGTCGAATCTGAGAGATGTTTTAATGAAGAGGAATCCCGCCCGGAGGTCCCGAATCAAAGAATCTGATGTCCCTGAAACCACTGAGCGTCTCCTGCTGACCATTTCAAAGCGCGCAGAGAAGGACGCCACAGGATACAATTAGTTAGCCTGGTGAGAAAACGGTGTCGGCGGTGGGACTGACCGTGTGAAGTGGTCCACCAACATTCCCACCAGCTCGCCCACTCGATCCTGGTTGGGGCACAGCTCCCCCCGCTGCAGGCACAGCAGGACGTCGTCCTGCGAGGACGTGTGCAGCGCCACCATCTGGTCGACCCCGCTGGTCACGCTCAGTCCTGTGAACTGTGGAGGGAAGCGAAACGGCAAAGTCAAACACCAACACAACACCAACACAACTCCAGTCCTCATGCAGGTGAGGCTCATCGACAGTAAGAAGGTTCTTGTATCTCCATCAGCTTCAGTTTGCAGTGAAACACTGCTGAGTGATGCACAGCAGGAAGGACAACACTGACATTAAGATCACATATTAATAAGTAGTAATCTGTGAGACTGTGTTGTTTTTTGTTGGTGACAGTTTGAAAATGTTTTCCTGTTTATTTCCTCACTCCTCTGGCTCTTTCTCCTCCTGCCATCAGCCCAGTTTCTCCTCTTTTTCTAAACTTTTCTGGCCGCTTCAGTCACTCAAAACATTCCTGCCTCCTGTCCAACAGAGGAGGAAGATTTACATTTACTGCACTGTTTTCAAGTACAATTCATTTTCTGCTACTTTACACTTCTCACTCCGCCACATGTAAGAGGGAAATACTCTACTTTTCACTTCACTGTATTTGTCTGACAGCTGTAGTTACTTTGCTGATGAAGATTATGATGAAATGTGACACTTCATTCCACATTAAACTATAGAAATGTAGTTAAAATGATCTCCAGCTCAACCAGACACCCCAGTAAAAAGTTGTCTGCATAAAAAGTGCATTTTACTAATAATACTTCTATACTTTTACTTAAGTCTGAATGCCACATCTGTAACAGCATATAGTCTAAAGGTTGCCTCGCTGCCTTCAGTCCAGTAAAAGATCAGTCCTGACTCCGGGCTGAAGGACTGTGGTTTCCAGTGGCACGTGTGAGAGTGCTGGAAATTAATTTGTCCAAAGATGTCGGGGATTGTCACGTCAACGTATAATACCTGTGAATTTAATAGAGTGCAGCGTAGTATATCCTGGATAAAAAGTCACGCCATGAAGGAAGTCAGAGGATTATTTCTGCTCAGGGTGCGTCGGCTGACAGGAACGTGCATGTGTGGAGGTGCGAAGGCAAAGTCACGAGGTGTGACCCCGAGGGGATCATTTACTGCAGACCAGTACATGTACCAATACTACCAAATACTGCTACTAATTATTATTTATTACTTGCTTTAGATTTTTTATTCATGATCTAAATCTGCAGAGTAACTAATGTCACAAAAAGTAGTAAAAATATTTGAGTCCGAGATGCACTGGAGTGTAAAGGAGCACAAAAAGGAAATACTCAAGTGAAGTACAAGTACCTGCTAATTCTACTGAAGTGCAGGATTTGGTAAATGTAGAACAGTACGTATGAGGGAGATCCAACCGAGGAGCGAAAGTGAGGTGATTTTAGAGAGGGACGGGGACACAGAGTGGACTAAGCCTCTTACGGTCCCCCAGCACACACAGGTTAATCCAGCAGGGACGGCCGGATTCTGGTACAACCTGTCCCTCCAGTGACGGGGACACCGCAGTTATTCAGCAGAGTTCAGACATTTACAGTATTTACAAAAAAATACGATGAACAGATTTCTTGACTTCAAGTATTACTTTGTAATTAAATGAATGAGTAAACTTTATGGAAGCTAATCAGCAGAAAACAGATTTTACAGCTGCAACTATTTTCATTACTGATTTACTGGCTTAGTCGAGGCTTAGTTGTTGATATTCAATTTATAATTAAAGGCAAAAGAAATCAAATTTGAGAAGCTGAAACTAGCAAACATTTAGGATTTTGATCTTACAAACGCCTGCAGCTGCTGGATCCAAACATTTCCTCCACAATCTGTTTTTTTAGATGTTTAATGGACAATATAACGATCACGTTTATGTTATGGACACCAGTTTTCATTACTTTACGGTTAGGGGGGCGGAGACACTGGAGTGACACTGTCCTGTAGTGTAATGTTCAACCTCTGCATGACAGAATTTGAGGCTGAACAATCAACTGAAAGCACAACATCCAGGTCACAGGAGCTGAAATTTTACGATAATATTATATCACATCTTTACAAATGAAGCATTGAGGTGCTTCAGAGATGCCCTCGAATCGCTTCCTCGACATGTACAGGAACACGCTTGACCATCGTTTTCACTCAGTCCCACTCTGATTGGACGGTTCTTTGAGTCGCAGTTCGCTTCTCGCTTTACATTTTGATGCAAACGGGCTTGAACCTCTACTTTTTATCAAAGGACCAGATTGTTCTGATGCAGTTGTTCATCTCCTGTTCTGAGCTGAGGAAGTGCTCCGACTGCGGCTCACAGACCTGAACACTGTCTACAGGAGGAATGGATAAGACTCTAACATCCCACCTAACAACCCACTCTGCAGCTCCATGTGATTAATCAATGATCAGAACTGTCAATCAGCTGAATACTTCAGCAGCAGCAGCAGCAGTTCTTATGTCAGGATGTGGTTTTTACAAAGATGGTGGAGTCATTGAGTTCAGTGTTTTGCGTGACTTTTTTTGAAGCAGGAAAACCGCTGAGGAACCATCACGATCACACCCTCTGCTGTGATGGTCTGTGACCTGAGCGACGCTGACAGTCAAACCTGACGACTCTGTACTGAAGAGGCTGCTGACACAGTGTGAGGACAGAGCTGCGCCGCCTCTTTCCTGCTCTATTCTCTCTTTCTGACCTGGATAAGACTCATTCCCCTCAGTCTGAGCAGCAGAGCTTAATGGCATCAGCTATCTTTAGCCGCTCCGCTGCTGCATAATGATGGTTTTTAACCCTCTGGCATGTTTTGAGCTCTCTTTTGCTCTCTAAAACCGCTGCTGGACGTCCAGCTGTGCTGACTCATTATGAGATACGTAGGTGTTGTTGGTCTTTACACAAAGCTTCAGTGAATTTGCATTGTGCATACAGCAGAGAACAAATCTATACCAGTGTAACACCCCATTAGTGGTTCACCTAAACCTGCCAGTCAATGATGGATTAAGACTCCAAAAAGCCATAAAATACAGAAGATATGTGAATATGACAGAAATGTCTTGTAAACAAGAAAGTAAACAATTGCACATGTCTACTGGCATAATGTCATGAATTTATCCATCATATTTTCAGGTTCAGGTTCAAAATCAACTAGAAACAATAAATAGCTAGCTACAGTCAGCTCGCAAGGTTAGCGTGAAATAACGCTAGCGCGCTACCGCTGGTAAAATCTGACATACGGTTATTTCAAAATTGGACAAAATCTAGAAATAGAAATACTTTCTGTTGAACTCTTCCTCGCTGTCGTCCTCGCTGGCTACGGGTCCCTCCGCAACATCCTGTTTCATTTGGAAACACATCAAACTGTGGAAAGCTATTTCAAGGAACCTTGAAGCGTCACATTAAATAAAGCTGTCGTGTACCGCTTCGACAAAAACACGCAACATATACACACATGAACACACGCATAAACACACGCTGACTGACCAACACACCCTCTGCAGCGTTCGCTCTCCAAAACAGATCAAAAGCCTTCTGAGCTGAAAGGAGACGACGTCCTCTCACTGCGAGTCCTCTTATTGCTCTTGTACTTCCCTCACTTATTGATGGATGGCAGTGACCAAGGTCAATCCTGATGGAAGTGTGTGTGTATGTGTGTGTGTGTGTGTGTGTGTGTGTGTGTGTGTGGGTGTGTGTGGGTGTGTGGGTGTGTGTGTGGGTGGAGTGCACAGAGTGTACAATTGAGAGGACACAGTAAAAAGTAGAGGACAGCTGGGATAAAGTAGAAGGGGTCTGACCCACATTGCTGGTAGCTGTTAGGAAGTGGAGCTGCTTCTCGGTGCTGCACGGTGTGTGTGTGTGTGTGTGTGTGTGTGTGTGTGTGTGTGTGTGTGTGTGTGTGTGTGTGTCGCTGCCTTTGCTTCTGTTTTAGTTTGAGGTTCATTATCTAACAGTTTACTTTAGGGTTAAGACCTGGTTTTAGGGATAAAAGTTTAGTTTACTGCTCATGGAGGACACGAGACAATGAGAAATGCCTGACCCTGACGCTCACATCAGTACAAGAGTACTTCCTCATTTGTGACTGAAGCCAGACACAAGTTGTAGTTGCCGCATGAGTTTGACCAAACAGCCAACTCCGCTGCTAAAGTGCCTGGAAGTACCACCCCTCCTGGCAGGGACCTCTGCCACCTGGAACAATCTTGCAGGGGCTAAATTTAGTCCACGGTTCCTCCGTTAAAGAGGCAGGTTTAGTTCCTGAGTTCCACAAAAGATTCTTGGCACCCTGGAAAAGTTCATGCAGTGGAAACTCTAATAGAGTTTTTCAGATGTGGTTGTTTACCAGGCAGGAAAACAACCACAACCACAAAAAGACTCTGTGAGGGAAATGTCAGATCCAGTGTTTCTGAGAGTTGACCTACATTAGGGACCGGCAGTCAGAATATCTCTGCGTTTTGTTTGTTGAAGTCATTTTCATTTTTCACTTTGATCAACAAAACCCAGAAGAAACCGACACAGCTGCAGTGTGATAGGCCGTAGCTTCATGCCTCTACTCCGCTGAATCTTAATTGCTTTTGTCCCGAAGCTGCTAAAAACACAAGAAAGTGCTACAAGAGTGCATCTGGGGCACCTATTCCTCCACTGCACTGAACAAAGGCAGCATAAATCCAACCTGTGAGGACATCATTGACCCCGCTCGAGGATGTGACTCCATTCTGCTTTGCTGGCTGAGGACTGGATGTTGAGAGGAGTAAAATAAACCAGTCGTGTTCATAGTGACGGAGGAAAATGTCACCCTAATTGAACAGTACGGGTCTCATACTACATGTGTGGAGCTCTGAGGCTTTAGATTAAGGCTGGAGTGTGATTATGCGCCTGTGAGTGGATGTGTGCGTCCCCATGTGAGTACTTACAGCGTCTAAAGGAAGCCTCTTCAAAACCTTGTTCTGTTTCTTCGGCTCTAATTTGTAGACGTACTTGTCTGTGACGAGCAGGCCTCGGTCGGTGCTTTTGTTGAATCTATTCACCTGAGAGAGCAGAGGGGGGAAAGGCAGAAGAAGAAAAGGATGAAGCTTCACTTTTGCATATTTTTATGTTCTGTAAAGAGCCTTTTCTTGCGGGATCTTTTGGGTTATCACTGCTCGCAATTCCAAAACAGATTTTCCTTGAGGAGCTGCAACAGACGCGAAACAAAACAAACACAGGACCTGGCGGGTTTGTCAGTGCTGGAGGTCGTTTTAATTCACTTCATCACAGCCCACATATCTTCAATAAAGCTAAAGCTGCACACAGAACTTAGAGGAAGCCCTCTCTCTACAATCCCTGATAAGGAAAATATGGTTACTATTATACACAGGGAGATGATAAGAGCGAGTTCAGCGTGAGGTTAAATAATAATCTTCTTAAAGGTTGAGAAAATTGTAGGAGAGAATTCATAGTTCAGTTCCTTTCATGATTAATCCTCTGATTATTTTTTATCTCATTTCTTTATATTCCTGTGCGAGAGGGCTGTGTTCGCCGTCAGAACATGAAATCTTGAAAGACGAGCTGACACAAAAGGGGGAGGAGGTGGAACAGAGAACGCTGAGTGAGAAAAAGCATCCCAAAAGCTGAGAGGAAGCAACAAAGGAGAGAAACTCCTCGTACAAAACAGCCATTTTTGTTTCACCGTGTTCTTTTCCCACGTTCTGTACCTTCCTACAGAAGCCGGAGAAGAGGACCTGGCCGTACTCGTCTTTGTTCTTCAGCTCCTTGGAAATGCGGATGAAGCCGGAGCTGGTCTGAGGGCAGTCTCGCACCTGCAGAAATGAGAGGCCAGAGTTATTACAAGAAGCCAGCTGAGGCCGCCGGCGACAGCGCAGAGACGTATGGGAATGCATCTCGCCGTGAGTCGTAAAACTCTGGGTGACCTCTTTCAGCCTCTTTCGGGTCTTTTTATCGCTTTAATTCCATAAGCAGCAGATCAAAGCTCGGGGCCTCGGGCTGCTGTTACCAGACACCGTGTTTGACGTTAGAGAGGGACAGGGAGGCTGACGCTGGAGCTCAACTGCCTGATGAGAAATACAGTCAGAGGGAGCGAAGAAGGAAATCTAAAACTGTGCTCAAGTCTCCCTCCTATAGAGAGGAGCCGTCATAATAACGCCTTTACGTTTATGCCGTCAAGAACGAATCTGCTTTACTTAAAGTGTACTGGGTTAAATGCCAGTGAGTCCTGAAAGTGGTCAAAAGATGCATTCGAATAGAACACCAGAATTAACGATGACGTTTTAAGTGTGCCTCCAAATTTGTTTGGACAGTTTGTGGAAGATCACTTCCTGTTTCAACATTGCACAGAGCCAGCTCCATAAAGAAACGGTTCAGTGTGGAGGAACTTGACCTCAATGCTATACAACACCCTTGGATAAACTCGAACGAGCCAGGCTTTATCTCCTAACATCAGTGACTGACCTCATGAATGGGAACAAATCCCTGCGTCCAGCCTGGAAAGTCTTGTTAAACCAGAATATTAATGTGTTTGGAGCAAGATGTTAAACCATTTTGCTGCATGTCATGGCTGCATTAAGAAGAATTATATACCATAGACCCATAGAGCATGCTCGGCAGAGTGCCTCTTCACACATTAATCATACATTCTAGACAAGTTTTATTACAATTGGATTGAATTTATTGATTTCTAATAATACAAAAAGCTTCTAGTCCTGATGAGCTCACACTCCAGCAACATCCCAGCGCTGATTTCTAAGATGAGCCTGAATTCTACATAATAAAATGCATCGGCTGAATCTTGTGATGCTAGTAAAGGTTTCTGACAACGCGTGACATACACTAACTGGTCTAACGCTTGATCTAAAGCAGCGTCAGTCACATACAAGTCACGATTCAGGCTGACTGCATGCCGCATTACATGCACTTATCTTTAGGTCTTTGTGCAATTAACAACAATCACGTGAAGCCCGAGCCCTGAAGGAGGGCAGCGAGTCACGGGCCGTCTGACAGGCTAACGAGGGGAGTGACTCAGGACTCTGCAGCAGCCACGCTCACGCTCCCTGAAGCCGTCTTTCAAGCCTCAGGCCACCAAACACCCTCAGATTAGCTAGTAAATGAGCCGACTGTGGGATTCATTAAGGAAGGGCTGTGTTCACAAGCACCGTCCTCCCTGAGTCATGTTGTTTACTGTGAGGCTCGTCACATGCGCCGCATACATTCACAACAACAGATGATTTTCTGTGATCCCATACACTGCTGGCCATTCACGTCTCGTTAACTGTGATAAATCCGAGTGAAAAATTCTGCCAGCTGATGGATTTTCCCAGTTATTTTCTTGAAAGGAATAAGGATTTAGTTGTGTGGATCGTCACAGTGGGCTGTTAGTGCTCGGAAATGAGGTCCTCTTGTGGTGACGACTGCTTAGAAAATGCTCTCGGTGACAGAAAGTGAAGAGAAAAACGAGGACAAGTCACAAGACTTCTGTTGAGCGCATTTGCATAAAAACTACTCAAAACAGAAGGTTAACTAAAAAGTGAGGATTTGTGTCATTTCATAAATCTGGACAAACAAACAAAACAAATTTCCAAAAACAATTAGACACCCTGCATGCATTAAAGAGTAAAAAGCTGCTTTCCTTAAAAATATCCTGCTGTCAAGTTAAAGATATGTTGTGTTCTGCACTTACAAAGCAGGTACAGAGACGTGGTCGATGTGGCCACAATAGGGTTAAATCTTACTAAAATCAACTATTTTCACACAGCTGAGTTCATAGATGGAGTCATGAGTACCCAGACTGCACTTTGTTTTCGTTTTTGTTGCTGTGAGTCTTACGTTGGACAGGTAGTCCCTCTCCCAGGCTCGGCTGACTCCCCAGTCTTTTCTCTCTCCGCTCAGAGCAGTCAGAGCCGCCACTTTGGCCCGAACCTCCAGCATGTCAGACGGAGGGATGTTCTTCACGATCTGCCTCGCCCACCACCTGACAACGAGGGATGAGAACAAGACAGCATGTCACGAGGGCGGAGTAATACATCAAAGGTGCAACAGAAAACAATACAGTGGGAGGGACAGCTTCATGATTAGGTCATGAGGGATAAAAATAAACTTCAACTGCAGCACCAAAACACGTCCTTGCTGATCTGTAAGTCGCTCACTCCACTCAGATAACATGTTATTCTGCAGGATTTATTAAATCTGCCAGGAAGGCAAATTATTTGTCTTCAGTGCAAACCAGTGTTTCAGGTGAGGAGACCGTCACCACTCGCTGTGTGCTGGACTATATCCTGGCCGACTCCCAGGAGTCTCAATATTTAGCTTTATGCTAAGCTAAGCTAACTAGCTGCTGGCAGTAGCTTCATATTTACTGTACAAAATGTCAAACTATTCCTTTAAAACATTAAAGTGTCATTTGTTTTCCTTATTCAAAACTGATTTATTCTTATTCCTGATTTATGTCACTTTGCTGACAGTTTGTTTAAAGTAAAATATGGCTAACAGCTTGTTAGAGATTGTTACTGTTAAGGTGTATGAGTTTCATTTTATGGGATCTGACCTGCGATGGAGCATGACTGTGATGTTGTGAAACTGGGACAGAGCTGCAGGCGGGGTCGGCCACTCCACGCTCTTTCCATAGTCGGCCATAGTTCGTACATTAGCAAACCTCCTCTCCACCTCCCAGAAGTGGGCCTTCACTTTGTAGCGCTTATAGCAGCCCATGATGGCATAAATGGCCCTCATCCGCCGGCACCTCGCACGAGCTAGAGCCCCACGCCACACCTGTGAGTTCCAGAGAAAGAGGGCGTGTTGGAGACAGAAAGCGAGAGAGGAGAAAGGAGAGAGTCCCACTGAGCTGAAGACAAACTTGTGCTCCAGTTAAAGAACCACACTTCTCTGCAGAGTCATCAAAGTAGGTCAGGAGAAAGAGAAAGGAGAAGCGTATCTCATTGAGCGAGTGAGGTAATTGACTTTAATGTAACTGTGCTCTGGATCTCATTAATTATCCCAATTATTGTTACAGGAAATTAGGATTCAAGCTGGCAGATGAATTTCAGTCAAACATAACCAGGAGCCACGTATTCATGAGGCTGAGGCAAACTGCAGCCTCCCCTTTGAAACCCAGAGGCCTGCGTTTGAAACTGGAGGAGATAATGTTGTGGGTGATTAACTGTAATCACATGATCCGAGCTGCCTGTGACATTAAATTAGGTCTCTTTGTCAATTACTTGGATTATTTAGATCAATAAATCCTCATCAAAACACGAGCACGTCTTTAATAATAACAGCCGTACAGCTCTGACATTTTACACTTCAAACCGTGCTGAGGCTGCGGATGAATGCTAAAAGCGACAACGACGACAACACGAAAGCAAGTGGTGCGGTAAAACTAATATGGCTGACCTTCTGCAGGAAGAGCACCAGGATGGGGATGAGGGCGGCTCTCTCCTGCTCTAAAGTGAAGAGAGATCGCGGCGTCCTGACAAAAAGCTTGGTGTGTCCGTACGCCACGTCGTCCTGGAACCCATGCTGGGTGACGATGGTCTCCACGGCCTCTCTGTCCGACGCCATCAGGTGGTGCGGCCAGGTGTACTCACACGTCATTTTATACCTGCGCAATGTTGAGCAGGAAACTCAAGATTAGACACAGAAAAGTAGTCTGGCTTTACTTGATTTTGCCTCTCTCAACTCTCTGCTTTTCAGAGTTTAATGGAAACTACTGCATCCAACACTCATCTCCACTGTTAAACGCAACCTGGGAAATTCAACACCTTCAGCTCATTTTAAGTAAAATAATGTTAACTTTAGTAGTTTTAAGTAGGATTTCATCATAGCGGCAACTGCTGGAGTACTTGGGATAGTCTGGCACATTTTTCATCCCTGGTGTTCCACTGAGCTGTTGAAGTAGTACAAAAAGAAGAGCTTTTTTCTCAACTTCCTCCCTGAGAAGTTTACAAAAGCAGGAGTTGAAACACTGAAGAAGTCTTGCTTCATAGAGCCTCTTGTTCTCTCACCGCTGCAGGAAGCGAGCGTAGGGCTGCCTGTAGGCAAAGCCTGCCCTGCGCACCATCACATTCTCCAGCAGGCCGAGGTAGGCCACCTGGTGCTGGCAGCGAGCGTCGTCAAACAGCACCGGAGACTTCATCTCGTTGGGCTTGACGCATCGCACGTAGTAAGGCTCCTGAAAGACAAAAGACATGCAGGTAACTCCTCGGCTGACGTGTTGTTGGGCTGCGAGACTGAGAGAGATTACAGGGATCATCTTTCAACCGGAGAGCACCAAATGGCTCTTTTTATTTACTGTACGACATCTTTCTGGACCCAGCAGGGATCGATGAAGTATCACATCATCACTTTACTGTAACTGGCCAGTGTGTCAGTTTACAGAAAGACATTCGTTAATGCTGCGAGGAAGGATGCAAGAAACACCTCAGATACAATGAAAGTCACGGGATTTCCAACACTTCGACTGATTGGGTGTTTTTGTGACTGAATCAATATTTTTTCAGAACATTCTTGTTTTATCACCTGCACAAACTTGTATTTGCCTTTGAGTTTTGCCTGTTCTTAACACTGTGTTCATCACCGCTGTTCATCACTGCACTAGTAAATAAACCACACTCAGCTTGTAAACTATGACTCAGCTACAGCCAAGCTGTAAAACTGGCAAACTGAGGTCGCTGACCTTAATCAGACTTGCAGAATATTTCAACAGACGCCACAATGAGCAGCTAAGCCTCATAACACATGCAGCGCATCCACTTATTAACAGCACATTTAACTGCACATTACAACTTTGAAGGCGACACAGCCTCCAGCGTGGAGTCATTGCTGGACGCCTGCACCTTGACAGGGATCTCGGAGGGCCATGATATGCCGCAACAGAACACAGCCTGCTGTGTTTTCACTGTCTCTCGCTCTCTGTCCATGAAAGATGAACAAGGCAGAACAAAGTGAGGGCTTTCTGAGCCCTCCCCGACACCGTCGTCCATCATATCAATGATGCATGTGCATGTGTGCCCCCAGTTTCAACTTCAGCACAGCTTTAAGAAAAGAGTCAGCTAATGGGAGTCGGGAGCGAATGAAGAGTGCAGACTGGGCACAGGTGCTTCTGTATGGCAGCTCAAGAAAACATCCGCTCTTTCAACGTGACCTGAAGTAAAAAAAAAAACAGTTGTCAGGGGAGTTTCCTTTCATTTTACCACAGCCACACCGAGATGAGATGCTACAACAGCCTGACAGCAGGCCATCCCAAAATAACAGCAGGAAATGTCAGACTTCAGTCAGCCAGATGAGGCCAGGAGAGGTGAGCAGCACATCTCGTGGTCCACCACTACCTCCTCCCTCACCACCTTCCCAGCTCCACATGCAGTCAGACAGGATGAGGACGGGCGACCTACAAAAACTTTCCTCTCTGACACAAAGAGTACGTTGCTGTGAATGCATGTCGGATGGCTGCACGCTGCTTCTCGCTCCATATTTTGTTGTGAATAGTGACAAACTGTCCTTCCAAAAGGGACATCGCACAGACACATTGACAGCCTCAGAATAGCCTGTGACTCATACAGGCCTTACAGGGACCAGAAGAGCCCAGACTGGTTCACAGCATCCTCCTGATTATGACATCAATGTAAACTGGGAGAATATTTATGTTGGCACTAAACACTAACTGCAACATGGAAATCTGTTCATATAATCAAGCCTCCAGTGACATCACTTCTGTCTTAGCGTCTAAAAATTATCATGCCATAGAAATGTGTAATCTTTGTGCCAACAACAAAACAAAACTAACTACAAAACAGAGCATAAAACCAGGCCAAGCCACAGCGACTGCACAAGCGAATGCAGTGCAACTAAATCAGGTAGGTGAGATATCCAAAGCTGGCCTAAAGCTACAAAGACATTTTACTTCCTTATTGATTTTTCTTTCCTAGCTCTTTTCTGTAATTAGAAATATTACTTTTGATGAATCTTGGTTATTCAGTTTGCTGTGTCACATAAGTCAACGAGGCAGAAGCTAAATGCAGTAATGACAGAGAAAAAAAACTGTTAAACTCTGACTAGTTTAGCTGAACTCAGTAACTGTGGAGCTAACTAGAAAGTTATATCAAATGTCAGCTAGCAGGAGAGACAGCAGTCTACCTTTGCTGAAAGCTATTTATAAACATTTACATTAGAGATGCGTTTAATTCCTTTGAACTATAGACTGTAAATAATCAAATCAAAGTTTATTTTCTTAAATAAGACAATTTAAATAAACACAAAAGCAGAAAAACATATTCCATTAGTAGTATTTGCCCCTCGTACTGAAACATGTATTTATATTATTATTATTATTATTAATTTGATTACCTAAACACACTGAGTGTATCTCCTTTTGTTAGGTATTATGTAAGTTCTATGGCAATGGTTTTTTTGCGTTCAATAATATAGTGTTGTTTTTGGTGACCTGTTTTAATTTTAGTCTTAGTCTAGTCTTTGTGTCAAGCTGTCATTTTAGTTTTTTATTAGTTTTAGTCACGTTCATACTCTTTTTAGTCTGGTCAAGTTTCAGTCGACTAAAAGTCTGAGCATTTTAGTCTTTAGTCAGAATTATCCGTGACTGTTTTCGTCTAGTTTTAGTCAATGAAAATTTTATTTTAGTCTCTTTTTAGTTATGCAATTCTATTTAACCCAGTCAATATAGTCTAAGTAGGGCGGCACGGTGGCGCAGCAGGTAGTGCGCGTGCCTCACAGCAAGAAGGTCACCGGTGTTACCTGTGTTGCCCTGCAGTCGGCTGGCGACCGGCTCAGGGTGTACCCCGCCTCTCGCCCGTTGACAGCTGGGATAGGCTCCAGCCCCCCCCCAACCCCGAAAGGGATAATCGGGGTATAGAAGATGAATGAATGAATGAATATAGTATAAGTACCTAGTAGTATAGATGAAACCAAAAATGTTCTTTTAGCCAAACCCATTTCACAATTTAAACAAGCTTGTCTTATTATTATATTATTGTTCCCTTATAGACTCAGAATACATCCATTCAGACATGAAGACGCTCTGATTTGAATTCACAACATATTTATTTTACCAAGCAAAGCTGGCTGCCCGGCCATCGGTCCTCTTCTCTGTGTCAGCTGTCTGTCGTTAACGCTAACCGACCGCAGCTGCATCTTCAAAATAACGCTGCGAGTGCGAACTAATGCCGTGACGTCGCTGCGACTGCGCAGTGCGACCTGATGCAGCCGCTGAAGTGAGACACAGGAAACAGAAATACTGCAAAATAATAAGAAGAACGCGACTAAACGAGACAACGTTATTACATTTCGTCTCGTTTTGTTTTAGTCAACGAAAATGAGTTTTTATTTTGTAAACCACATTTAGTCTTGTTTTTATTCGTCAACAATACTGCATTATATATTTAATTACAGTTATCGTCACATGACCAGCGCTTACGCTGCGTCTCGTCTCGTTTTCGTCACGTGATAAAGGCTCGTTGACGACAATATTTAGTCATAATTTTCGTTGACGAAAGCAACACTACAATAACGAGCCTATAAAGGCAGAAAACGAAGCATTCCAACCCTTCTGTTAGACAGTTTTCCAGCCAGCCTGAAAACTTCAAAACCTTTTCTCTCAACACTCTCACAACTCTCCCCTCTCTCTGCCTTTGTAGGGCAGAGTTGTTTGGCTCTACTTTATACTTTAATCAGTCTAAAAACTATGCCATCCACACGGGCTCCCAGCGAACAGAACAGGAAGTCAGTCTTAGCCTAAAACCACTGACCTTGCAGGCCAGTTTATCCACCAGGGCCACAATGGAGTTCTTGAAGAGGGTGGCTGCGGTCAGAGGTCGCTTGGTGACCTCTGTGATGCTCAGATGACCATCTGGCCACATCTCCTTCAGGACTGGGTTGGCACTACGAGCGAGGGAAAGAAAAGGGGGCAAAGAGTGAAGAAAGGGCATCAGTAACTGGGCTAGCAGAGGTGTGAAGAAACTCATTTATACACTTAACCCAGTTACTGAACTGTCAAGAGCATCATGATGTTGGAAAAGACTGTGAGAGCGAAGATGGTGTTTGGCACCTGTTGTACATGAGACGCTTGAAATCTTGGAAAAGCATGTCCTTGTTTTTGTCCAAAAACCCCTCGACGGAATATCTGCCGTAGACACAGAGAGAGAAAGTGAGAGAAATCAAGAGTAATCGGCCGAAAGTAGCTCATGAGAAGGAGGGCCGACGAGCGCTGGGAGAGAAGCAGTGTGTCAGGAAAAGAGTCAACATGTTAAAATTACAGACAGAAAGTAGAACAGTTCAAACAGTCACTGACGGGGTCACCATCATCAGCCGTTTACAGACTCCAGCTCCACATGATTCTCAATCCTCAGGCTGCAGGATCAGAACAACAGTCGTGCCGCTTAGACGATTTACAAATGAGGGACATGGTCGAATTCCCACCACGGCTCACGTTTTGGACAAAAACACTGAACTGTCTACAAAATAATCTGTCTGCCTCAGTCGGTTTTGGGAGGCATCAGAGGGAGGTCACGGGCGCACTGTAAGGCACAGTTACATAAGCCCTCCAGCCCCGGGGTAAGAGCCTGCTGTAGTGTAAGCGTTGCCTTAGATAAACCTCTCCCTCTCCTTTCTCCCTCACACTGTAGCAGCAACTTGCACAGCGAGGATGCTTGACTTAAAAAAATGCATTCAAAAGTCCGACTTTGTACTGAAGTATTATCAGCTAAATGTACTTAAAATGCCAAAATAAAAAGTACTCAGCAGAAAAATGGCCACTGTGAGTGATGTATTATTGCATTATGAGACTATTAATACTGATGCAAAAAATGTGTACGCAGCATTTTACTGTTGTAGCAGAGAAACCTTTAGGTGCTTTAATCCAGTGGTTCCCAAACTCAGGATTATTCTACTGTTTTCTCTGCATCCCTCCCTCTAACAAACACACACACACAAACACAGCATGTCACATGTCGTCTGCGTGGCCCTGTTTGTCACTGTGTCCTAGGCTGTCACATCTGGAGGCAAAGAAGCAGAGGCTGGCTATGACAGATGTGTCCCCTCGGCTCATGGGTGCCGAAAACCACCTGACCAGATCCCGGGAAGCTCGCCGGAGAGAGACAGAGTGTGAAAGGAAAAGAGAGGGCGGTCAGAAGGCACAATAACAAGCCACAACAGTCATTCACAAGGACGGGACAGTGCTGGGACAGGACAGACAGGAGAGGACGTGCAGAGATAAAGGCTCTCCAGAGGCGAGAGAGTGATTTAGAGGAAAGTATATTTAAGTATGAAGGTCAAGGCTGGTGCAAGGAGAGGGCTGTGTTGTACAAGGTTAGAGGGAGCACGCAACGAGAGAGCCGGGCGACAAAGACGGGACGTTTCTTGCAATACAAAGTTGTGCAGTGAGGGAATATGATGCATCTTATGGCTGCTCAAAGTGCTGCATGTGCAGGCTGAAATACTGCAGGGAATTAGAATGTGGATGGCAAAGCGAGCCAGGTGAGTTGCAGTATGGAAGGAGGAGGAGAAAAGGAGGAAACAGGATGAGGAACGAGAAGGAGGAGGAGCTGGAGGAGGAGGGAGCGAAGTAGGTCAAAGCTTGTCATAGTGGTGGTTCGGTGAGAGCGGCGGGGGAGGGGGAGGGCCGGCGGGTGACGAGGACGAGGGTATATTTAGCCGGAGTCAGGACAGACTCAGATGAGGTGGGATGTGACGGGGACGATGGGGGGCCAGCGCCACCAGGGAGCAATAGACGAGGGGTGACAGCTCGGCCGGAGCGACCCCGACGCGGTCCTGAGCCGAGCTGAGGCAGGGTGACGGGGACACGCAGGGACGGGGACAGCCATCTGCCATCACCACTGCAGCTCTCTCACACATGCTCTTATCCAGCCCGTCATGTTAGTGCTGGAGGTGGGGGAATGGAACTAAGAGTATTCACTCAAGTGGTGCATTTAAAGCCCCACAAAACTTCCAAAACATATGCAATTCTGTATAATATTAAATATTTGTCACAAAGTAAGCAACAATCATTTGTTTGGTGGACAAAACAAGACATTTGAAGGTGTTTTGGGGAACTGTTAAGAGCATTTTTTGCGTTACACAAAAATATAATTTATCAATCAAGAAAAGAGACTAATGAAAGCCCTATTTAACGACGTACAACAGTAAAATGTTGTTTATACATTAACGCAGCAGCAATAACAATAATATAATAATAGCACAACCCGCACAAGGGACATTTTTACTTTTGCTACTGTAACATTTTCCTGGTAAAACTTCTGTGCTTTTACTTGAGTGTAATTTTCAATGCAGGACTCCTACTTGTAATGACTATTTTTGGTGTCAGTAGGATTTGAATACCTCCACTGAGTGGGGGGGGGGGGGGGGCGCTAGGCAGAGAAACAGTGCTGTAATTGTCTGTGAGAGCTATCTTGCGCCTCAGAGACTGATGAAATTGCTGTGTGTTCGACATCGTGTTAGCCTGGATTTCCCCAAGTCAAAGAGCCTCTACTCCACTTCTCCTTGATTACTGTTGCTACATCTCGCACAGCCAAAATTGTCTCATCAGCTGGCTGCATCCCCCCCCCCCGCCCTCCTCCTTTCGTGTTCCCTTGACATATTAATGTCCGTCCTCTCGCTAGATTGAGGGCAGTACACGTGAGCGGTGGGGATCTTCTGGAACCAAAGGCACGATGGGTGACTGCTGGCCAGGGGCCTCATCTGGCCACTGTGACGTTTAAATCCAGTGAACACATTAAGGAAGTGGAGCAGTGATGGAGAAGGAAACTGAACGAACTGTTTGATCTCTGCTCTGTGAATCAGAAACCAAACCACCACTAATATAAACATGAAAATAACATAATAACAAAATATGAAATTACTGTGCTTTCAGAATAGAACAAGCTCTAATATGCATACATCAGTTTTACAGCGTAAAAGGGTGATTTGTTATTCAATTTATCTTAAAAATTCTGTTCTAGAGGCTCAAAACATCTTGTGTTCGAACGTGGTGCTGGGCTGTTTCTCAAGCCACCCCATCAACCCGTTCATTTGTCGCACAACACGCACATAAAAGATCTAGATGAGTTAATGTTTGAACATTTGTGACCACTGATTCTGTAAAACATCATGCCTTTCCTCTCCCTGCCTCCACATCAGCACGTGGGTCGTGCATGTCTGCGTCTGCACGTCTGGCTGTGCAGGTGAGCGAATGCACTCTATGTAGGCAGGTGAGGAGTTTCATCACATGTTTTCACATCGATGAGACGTACAGTGTATGTTTGTCTTACAATTCACAGGCACGTATGCGATGTTGGAGTAAGTGACAACATTCAGCAGCTACATTTTCCCTGTGTATACCAGCAACACACACACGGGCAGTATTATAGTTTGCATGTATGGCTTGTAAGTAGGAACTCTGCACATCCTGCCACTCTTTCAGCCACAGTCTGGCATAAAACAAGTGACTGCAACAAAATGTGTAAGTGTGTGAGCGACTCACGTGACGTCTCCGGCATAGTGGCGAATACGAAAGTGTTTCTGAAAGTCCATGGTTTTGTCTGTGGGGCTGAGCTGGAAATGAAGGGGAAACACTGTGAGTGCAGAGCAAAGAGTCAAAAAAAATCTGTTTTTCTCATTGAGTGTATGCAGCAAACATTTACAGTGCAGTCAGTTAAGAGGAGGGAATGATGGCTGCAGGTTGGAGCCTCTGGTGTTTGGAAAGCATCTTATGATGTTTACAGCATGTCTAAAGGCGAAACATTGGAGAAACTCTGCTCTCTACTGACTGCAATGCAAAACTGCACCTTTGTTATGGTAGGTAAAGCTACACTGAAGTATACAGTGACCCTCATTTAAAATAAAAAAATAAACCAAACATGGACATTTTTTGAGAAGAAACGTTTAAATTTAACATATTTTTCACTGTATAATCTCATTTTTCACTGAATTGTTGGTCACTGCCAACCAGTACAAGAGATTATTTAACAACTTCACAATGTTCAAGAGGTAACCCCCAAAAAACACCTTTCTGCTTCCAGTTATTGAGTCCCAGCAGTTAAGACTTCATTCATTTTGAGGCATCTGAATTCCTGATAACTCTTAAACACTTTCTCAGGAAGTTAGGTTTCTTGATCTGCCGACGATTACAAGCATAAAACACCTCATGCTTGAGATTTTAAGCTTGTACTGAATCGCTTTAAATCTTTCACTTTGGCAAATATATCCTACAAAAACAAATGTTAGCAGCTCCAGTTTAGGCTGAAAGTAAGATTTCCTCATTCATGTTTTTCAAGGTGAAATCTGAGGAGGATGTGTCAACAACAAATAACCACTTCCTACCAACTAACTACAGCTACAACCACATTTTCAGAGATCCCTTTTTACATTTTAACACCATTTAAATTTTTCTTTAATAATATCAATTTTCCGTTTTAGACAAACGTCTTCTGAAGATCCAAAACAACTGGTAAACTTCCTGTTCATACAATTTACAGATGTTTGCTTGAAATGTTCATTCTTTGGGAACAACAGTCACATGAGAAGGAGAGATGAAGCCTGCTGGACGATGCTGCGACCTGTTCTCACCTTGCGGGAGGTGTAGTGGGGGTGCTGGGCCAGTTTGGTGTCCATGCTGTCCAGGCAGACCGTGTCGGTGACTTTACCAACGGTGAGGCAAGCTTCATCCAAAATAGAGATGATGCCTTTGTGCGGCTGCTCCACGAGATCCACGATGATCTGGTTGTTGAAGTAATCAATCTGTGTATAACCAGTGTGATTGTTAAATTTGAGGGAAACGCAGAGACGTTTAGGAATCACGTTGCTGCATGTTTGTGCTTTTGTGTGGCTTTTCGGTGTGTGTGGTTCTGTTGAAGTGCATGCTTAGTGATTTGCAAACTTGCCTTTGTGTGTTTCACGTGCATCAAATGTATCTCCCACAAATAACTTTTCATAGGAAACTTTAACATTAGCAGAAGAAAAAAATGTGCTCAGCAAGTCTGTAATGCAACTAAAACCACCTGAACAATGTTATGTTTGTGATCATGGTCAGAGAATAAAAACACACATCCATTCATGACTCAAACCTCCGCACACTCCTCATCACTACACTGTATGAACATCAGCATATTTCCTGCATAAATGCTGAATGTCTATTTTAAATGTAGAACAGCTGAGCATCAACTGATCTGCAGATGTGTGTGTTTGTCAGTGTGGCATGACACCTCTGGCACGCTGCATGTGTGTCACTGTTTGTGTGTGTTTCTCACATGCTGCCAGGTGATGCCCTCTCTCTGGTATTCGCCTTGTTCCTGCCTGAGGATCAGCTCGATGAAGAGCTGCTGCAGCTTCTCGTTGCAGTAGTTGATGCAGAACTGCTCAAAGCTGGCCGACAAAAGAGGAACACGCACTTGAGCAACATCATCCACGATGACTCATTTCATTCCATTCAAATAACGTAATCCAGTGGACTTCACAACACTGTGACGCCAACCTGTTGTTGTCGAAGATCTCAAAGCCGTAGATATCCAGCACGCCGATGACTGTGTTTTTCCCATGAAGCATTGGGTTATAGTCTTTAACTTCAATGACACTGTTGATGCGGCCTACGATCCAGCCAAAAAGTCTCTCATATAGAGCCTTCGGAGAGCAAATAAGAGAGGATGTGTTTAACAGAGCCAGAGATAAACACACTTTGACAAGTGTGAAAACTAGATAAAAGAAAAGCTTGTTAGAGTGATGATGTGAACATCATTTTCTTATCCCCGGGAAGCTGTAAAAACATTAATCATCCTGCTTTGTCAAAAGAAAGCAGGCTGTATGAGTGCACTAAATAAAGCAAGTCAGCAGCACCTTGGCGAAAGCGTCCCGTCCAAAGCACGCCTCCTGCTCTGAGTGTCCCTTCTCGATGACCTCGCCGCCCCCGGTGGCCACAGTGCGGTACAGAAGGGTCTTACTGACGCTGTCTGGATCCGTGTCTGTCAGCTCAGAGATGTGGTTGACGGCGTCCAGTCCCAGGATCTGAACGCTCTCGCCGTCACTCTCAAACTGCATATTACCCTGAAAAACAGACCATTACAGTTCTTTACACAGCCAGGATCTCACCTCAAAAAAGACAGATTACTCTGATGGAAAATCTAATATACACAGGTGGGGAAGAACATATTTTCATATCATTTTAATCTTATAATACATACTTCAACTTTGCCTATGTCTATTAATCCATGATATAACTTACCAAGAGAAGAATGGAGGCCAGGATCTGATAAACGGAGTTAATCTCCTCTTGTGAGAAGCCGATCACCTCCAGAGCACTCAGCACCGCTTTGTGGCTCGATCGATCATTGTTGGAGGTCTGAAAACGAGGATTTTGAAGAAGACAAGGTTTTGCCAATTGATCAGTCCAAAAAAACCATTGAGCTGAAGTTCATGATTACATTGTATTATGTTATGTTTCTCAACTGCAATAATCTGGATTTTTTATTTTTACTCAAGTAGCTCATGTTGTCTTAGCGCTTTATCAAAAAGGTGACACACTCACAGCAGTTGCAGCTCCTTCTCTTGTATATATATAAACAGCTGGATCATTCTGTAGATGTAACGCCGCTAGCATCTCATCTGAGCCTCCACGCAGTATCTGTTAACCACACATCAAACATGAGGCACATCCAGGTCGCAATGCGATTAGATCCTTGTTTAGGAACCACTGGACTGGAGTTTACCTGGTAAAATGAGTGGAAGTTCCTCTCCCCTTCCTGCTGCTGGACAACCCTGGACTTGAACATGAAAAGAGATAATGGCAGTGAACCAAGCATCCATCTTCAGACATTATTTCACTGTTATTCTGTGATAACAAATGTGTTCCAGGAGCTGCTTTTGCTGTACCTGTTGGCCAACCTGTGTTGTCCGTTTCTAATTTTAGTCTTTCTAAACATCACTTTCAACAACCCCAAAAGAATGAACGTTAGCTTTGCACAGACTTCACTGGGTTGTGACGGCAGACCAAGTAATTTAGTAACTGAAACAGACCAAATTTATATTGAGCTAAATAAGAGTAGGTAGGAGCATTCTCAGTGTCAGAGTGGACAATTAGATGTGTGACTTTCTGAGGGAACAAAAGACAGATGACAGAGCTGTAAAGAGGTCAAAGCAAGTTTTCTAGTCCAAAAGAAAAAGTAACACTCTGAGCTGAAGAGCAACGTGTCACGTGTCGCTTTCATGTGTCAAAGATAGATTTTTCCCTGGATGGCTGCTGGGCTCTGGTGAGGAATCGCACATCTGAAAAGAAGGTCTGTGCTCTCTGATTTTGAGGGATTGACACCAAAACCTTACATGTAGCGCTGGTGTGAGACGCACCAGATCTCCACTAGAGCTGCACTCAAAATGCCAAAAAGTAACACCATGAGGTCAAGGATGGACCACCCGCTTTTCTGCAGAAATAATGAAAAATCCAAGCGATACAATCCCCACCAGCTGTTTTTCCAACAGTGTTTAAGTACAAAAGTTTTTTCTTCAAGACAAACACTCAAACAAAACTGATTGCCAACTGTGTGAGTACGGCGGCACCTCTTTCACTGCTGATGAGAGACATGACGGCTTAGAAGAAGTGTGGTTAATTCTGCCCTCTGAAAATGAATCATGGCACCATCACTCTCACCGGCTCTGAGTGCCAGACGGTTGTTTAACGGAGCGCATAAATACAGCAGCATCAAGTAGCCCCAGGTGAGCCATTCATTAACACACAGCAGCACAGACACATCTATTCATGGATGTTCCTTCACACCTCTCTGTCATCACCTCATGAAACATTCATGTGCAGGAGAGAAGATGTAATTTAAAAACTAAATGAGAAGAACTTTTCTGTACTTTCCTAAAGAAGTCTCAGTACGTCTAAACAGAGCACATAACTCCTATGTCTTTGTGGTAGGTCTCCTGTCCGCAGTCAGCACCCCTCCATCATCCTTCCCCACCCCCTCCTCACCTTCTCCAGCAGGTAGTTGTTGATGTGTCCTCCGGTGGGATCGCCATTGAAGTTGAAGTTGATGTCCATGTACTTGCCGAAGCGGCTGGAGTTGTCGTTGCGATTTGTCTTGGCGTTCCCAAAGGCCTCCAGCACGCAGTTGG
The DNA here is from genome assembly GCA_037975065.1 of Chaetodon trifasciatus. Classification (NCBI taxonomy): domain Eukaryota; kingdom Metazoa; phylum Chordata; class Actinopteri; order Chaetodontiformes; family Chaetodontidae; genus Chaetodon; species Chaetodon trifasciatus. The sequence goes on from JBBMOE010000015.1 coordinate 11,377,540, forward strand.
ATTTGAGCAGCACATTCTTCACGCTTGATTTATCGCATCATGGTGACCATCGAGGAAACATTTTAGACACAGCCATCAGGGAGGTGGAAATAAAGTTGGAGGAGAAGAAAGTGAGATGATCTACAATCTGACATCATATTGTCATGATGCGGTTGTGTTTTTGTTTTGGATTTGAGAATCAAACCCATCTGATTGGGTGTTGTAATGCCTTCTATCAGCCTCAGCACCACTCACCTCTCAACCTCCGCCCTCTGGCTTGGGTTTGTGATGGCAGCAATGTACTGCATGATGTATTTACTCGCTTCTGTTTTTCCTGCCCCACTTTCACCTGAAATATGAAACACAGAGAGAGATCACAACACTGATGAACAGACTCTTTTAGACTTTATTTCTTGAATAAAGGTGGTATTTGAGCCTTGAGTGCCTTAATCCATTTAACATATGACAGATTTTTTTGTTAACAATGCACAATAAATGATAAAGCAGACATGCAAATATTGTGCTTTAGTGTTAGTGGATTTACAAGCAGCATCACAGGCCGATTTGACCAAGATGAAGACTGGATTTTTATGTAATAATATGTTGTACTTGTCCCTAAATTGTATTTGCTGCATGGTGAAACAGTATTCACATCATGAACCAAAAACTGATTTGAATTATTTCAGGGTCTGCTTTGCTTTCACCTGTTAATGATTAATGCTAGCAGTAAAGTTAGTGTGACTTTTTAATGATTATTTTTAAGTACTGGCCCACTCATCCAAACACTAATCAAGGTAATGTGACAAAAACAAAATGCCCAAACTGGCTAAACATTCAAATAGCAACCTTAGCATTAAGACAGATGCCTGTACGGTAGGAGAGTAGCTACCTGAGAGAGGTCTTCATCACGGCTCATTTGGCTAACATGACGTTAGCTACTGCGGCTAATAAAAACGTTACGGCCAGACTTTAGCGAAGTTGCTGTGGGTTTTAAACTTTGGTGAAGAGAAAATTATGTTGACACCTGGGTAGCTAGGTTGTTCGGTAAATAACGAACTTTCACGCCTCCCGGAAGACGAGTCCACTTATCCGCTTCAGTTAAGAAATAACAGATTGCCTTTTAGCCTCCGCTAACGCGAACGTTGACATTAGGCTAATGCTAGCATAATGTCCTCAATGCTAGCATGTTAAACGATGAGTACGCTATCATGCTAACTGTAACTGCTACATGTTAGCATTGTTATCCCAAGCTAAAACCGTCTGATGAGGTTCGCCCAGCTAAAGCTAATGCTGAGTTTTGAATAACAACGATAACTTTATACAGCACTTTTCTAAAAAAAAAGGTGAAGTGCTTTACATGACTCCACCACAATTAAAAACATTTCAGGGCTGCAGTGTGGCAAATAAAACCAGATAATTAAAAATAATTCAAAAATAAAATGGATTAAAACACCACTAATAATAATAATAATAATAATAATAGGGCTAATAATGAAAATGATACATGTTGTAAATAAAACCATGCTGTCATTAATGAAAATTAGTATACATCCTGATCCAAAACTAAATATATTTGTCTTTTTGACTGAACTAGACATTTTAAGACTTCACCTCAGGCCCAATGTATTTTTCCTTGATATTTTACAGATGATACTATCAATTAATGGAGAACACCTGTTAATTGACAATGTAATTAAATGTCAGCTGCAGTCCCTAAAATGATGGCTGCTGAGCGGAGTCTGACAATACACCAGAGCCCAGAAAGATGTAGTACAGAGGATAAACTCTTGATTTTGGTAACAACAACTTTTTTTCTGGTGCCGCACACAGTCCAATTAACAGAGGTAAGGATGCATCTCCAGGTCCTGGTAAACACCGTTATTTCATAGCAAACATAAAGCCGTGTAGAATCATTCATCGAAGAAGAGAATTAACAGCCTCAGGATGCACACAGCAGTGAGTTCACACTTCGCAGGACTGTGGCTCATGAGGTTTAGGCTGCTGCAGAGTGTGAAAGAGACAAACCTGATATGACGATGCAGGTATCTTTGGCCCGTCTCTTCATGGCCTTATAGGCAGCATCAGACACTGCATACAGGTGAGGAGGGTTTTCATAGAGCTCCCGGCCCCGGTACGCATCAATGGTGTCTTTGCCATAGATGTCCATCTGCCTGTATGGGTTAACAGAGACGACTACTTCTCCAATGTAGGTGTAGATGCGGCCTTTCTCAAACCTGTTCAAATAAAAGAAATTTATACTGATGACATGCTTCAAACACAAGTAGAGATATTAGTTATATCTGTAAACATGTAGATATACTAGATCTATATGTGTAGCCTTAATGTAGGATAGTATGAATGTAAGTAATTTATTTGTTCATTCATTTCAGGGGGCAAAGAGCTGTTTAGCCAATGGCATGGGGCACTGGCCTCAGCTAAAAGCTGATTGGCCCCTACAGTGCCCCTGTTTGCTTCAGATCACTTCATAATTCATCAGTGTTAGCTTGCTAGCACTAGCATGCAAAGCTAAGCATGTTGTCTGGTGTTCTGGAAGCTCATCCGGCCAGCAAATGTCTCAGCATGTAGATAAAGCTTGAGGACTCTTAAGGATTGAGGGGACTAGTACTCCTGTCCTCCCTAATAAATCACATTGTTGTCTGGTACCTGAATTTTGTGTTGGCCTTTTGCTCTTAGGTAGATTCTGTGGTTATTTACATGCATAAAAACCAGAAAGCAGAATGAATTGTCTAATACTCAAATATTCTTACATTCCCTCAGAGCCCTGCATAACAGCAGGCCCTGGTGTGTAAAGTATTGACCTGACCTAGAAAAAACATAGAACTGGCCCTGGTTTAACCACATTTTGCCATGACATTTTCACCGCACCCATGAAAAAACCCTAAGTTAAAAGTTCCACAGAAGATCATGCACCTTTATGTCATACAGAGCTGACAGGAAGTGACACAAGTGTGTGTGTGTACTGAAATCAGGAAATGAAACTTGTGGTTCAAAGGGCGTCACAGCCTTGTGTAACCCCTTATAGGTTTCTTGAGCTGGGAGGGGTAAAACTAACATGTCACCAGGGTTAATGGAGCTAAATGAAACACTGCTTTGTTGCACATATAGTTTTCTAGACAGTCAGTGTCGCAAGTGGGTTGGGTAACATGTACATCATAACGATTTCAAAGGTTCCTCCAAATGCAGCTCAGACTCCTGGATCATTCACATGGTTCTTGTCAGGTAATAAAGTCAGGAAACATCATTTGACCAGTATTTAACTTAAGATGTTTGTGTTCAGAGGAGGTCATCAGTGACAATGGGTCTGGATTAACGATATATCATAACTACTAAGTACTTAAACATCACTTTTCTATCATTTTGAATTTTTAATAACACAAAGGAATATTAAAAACTTCATCCACCCATGGAAATGTCAATAACAATTGTAAACTCATCCCAATTTTCCATGGGTACATAGTTGACCAATCACAATAATGAAGGCAATATATATATTTATATATACACATGGCTAATATATTATTGCTCTGGCACTGGCACAGTAAATTTTAGATTTCCTCTGACTCAAAATTGGGTTTGGTGCCAAAAAATAGAGAAGTCAGGCCAGTCTCCTTCCTGGTAATACACTGACCAATCAAGTAACAGGAGGCTGAGACCATGTGAGACTATATCAGACATGAGTTAGAAGGAACTCAAAGAGCACAAATCCTGTAGTGAACTTAACTTTAAAGGTGTCAGTAAATGAATCTTTGGTTAACAAAAACATTTGGTTTTTCAGTCAAGTCTTCATGTCTTGTGGTTTTATAGTTTAAGATACAAACCAGCCTCTCTGTCCATAAACCCTCTGGTCACTTCTTTCAGAGATCCTGGGGACAGAGACCCAACATGGGAGGCAAATACTGATCTTGATAGCAGGAGTGATTAGGGCTGTTTGATACGACGATATGTGTGATTATATAAAAACAACTATAGTTTCATATTATGTGATGATTTGGCTATGCATTCTTCTGCATGGTACGGATACAGGAAGGAAATTTGCACAGATTTGCACAATGGTTCTAAATAAAAGGAGAAAAATGATCAAATATGAGGAAATACCTTTTAATTGTTGAATATATTATTCAAAATGTAGGAAATAGGCCTTTCCATGTGGTGGTTTTATATAAACTATTCACTGAATTTAAGGAAAATGTGCTGTATTGTGATATGTATTGTTATATTGATAAGAGATTTGGTCATATCACACAGCCCTAGTGGTGATCCCCAGCCTAATACTAACAAGACAACAGTGCAAATGGTGCAAATGCAAAATAGAAATGCAGCTGCAGAAGTCTGAAAGTGCAAACACCTGAACTCAAAAATAGATGTGAAAAACTTCAGCAAATCAATAAAGCAGGCACATATCAGCACAAACAGCCTGCTCATGCTTTGCCACCAGACAAGTCTGATCAAGCTGTGTGATGAAACACGACATACATTATTTGCCAACCAATGATGACAGACAGACACTAAGCCAGAGCAACTATGTGAAAAATGTTCATTTAGATCCATCTGCTGTGCTCAGGTCAACTGAAAACATGAGTTGTTTTCTCTAAATCTAGAGCTCATTTGATATTGTTTGACATTTTGGTGCCTCTGCTGATCCTTGGATGACTGAAAACTGTGTGATTTCTCACAGTCTGAACTCGGGACATGATGCCCCTGCCAAAGACACTGAGGAAGTGAGACAATGATCGAGACAGAGAAACACTGTCTGGACTCAGAGACAGGGGAAAAATCTCAGACCATCACACACCTAAAGAGCACAAAGGTCAATGAAATAATTGTAAGTTACATTTTCAGGTTAAGTTAGACAGGTTTGGAGAGGCGAGCTGTTTTATTGGTAACAGGCCATGTGCTGCTTATAGCTCATGACAGCCGGCATGTAGTGTCGTGATGTTCAAATTAACCACAAGTTCATATCTGAACGCGGCAAGGTAGAAGCGAGTCACACTTGTTTCATCCATCTTTATGTCCTCTCTTAGCCTCTAACTTGAGAGAAGTTGTTAAGATAGTGCCAACATGAGGATTTTGTAGTATATTGCAACAGTTTATAAGTGTGTGAATGGAAGAGACAACAATATACACATGAATCTTATTTTACACTCATTCATTTCAACATATTTTGTAGCAAGTTGAGGAAAGACTTGAAGAAACGTGTAGTTTTCCTTCATATATCGAGTAAGTACGAAGAGTTATTCTTTGCATCTCTGACAACCGGCTGCTTCCACCCTCTTGCCCTCCCTTCCTCCCCTCTAACAGGCCTTACCTCAGCTTCAGATTCTCCATAAACTGCTCCATCGTCACCTCATCCAGGAGCACAAAGTCTGACTTCCCAAACTCCAGGCCCTCCAGCTCCGCCATCCCTGTCTGTATTCACCAAACCCACTAAAAACAAAAGGCGGACAAGACGCAGAGGAACAGAAAGCAGCGAAAGGAAGAAGAAAGAGAAGTATGGTCGACTTCAGGGGCCCGGTAGTGTGTAGACAGTCTACTGTGGGCGTGGCGAGCTCTTTGGTGGATTCTAGGGTGTGCTTTGTCAAGTCACAGAGAGCTGTGGTCTACAAGCTACAGCACGTCATCCTGTCAGTCAGCCCATGCCCTCATGCAGATCTATATAAATAGCAGGAGGCTATCTTTAAAAGCTCATACCACTTCTGCATCCTCCTCCATCTCTGTCTTCCTGCCTCCAAATTTCAAAACTGTCACTTAACAAAGCGTGACTCTCGCTATGAGGCTTCACGTCCTCGCTTTTCACCCTCGGTTTTTTTGTGTTTCGTGTATCTTTTCTTCCCACAAACAGGAACCCACATCTGTCACACTGCCAGACGAGAGCACTTAACCTTGCAAATTTGAGGGTAGAACATGGCCTTTATCTCCTGGGAAGGATCGTGGCATTTCCTTTCTTAACTTGGCATTGGCAGCATATCGTGTCCCTCAGGGTTTGCTCTCAACCAATGGTTCCCATCTCGCAGCAGGGCCAAGCTGCAACTTGAGAAACTCTAAGCCAAAAGGTTTAACTGTGCTGTTCGTCATGTAAGACAAATTTAAGTGTGTAGGTGTGTGTGACGAAGTTCAGAGAGAGTACGGGAATACTGACTAATGCAGAGACGGTTGATTTCTAAATCTTCTTTGACAGCGTTTTAACTTTTTCTTGACATCGGGGACCTTATTCACGAATTTTTCAAGGCAGTTTTTTATCTCTTTTTCCACTCAAGATGCTCATTTTGGTTCCCATTTGGTTCCCAAGGCAATAAATGGGGCAGGAAATAAGAAAAAATTAAATAAAGGGTTCACAAGTAAAAAGACTGGAAACCCCTGATGTCGTTGCGGCTTTGTACATTCTACCACCAGCAGTTGGTTTCAGTTGAATATTTTGTTGCTATAGCAACTGCTACAGGTATAGTTAGACAGCAGCTAACCGACATTTTTACATCCACCATTTTGTCAGATCTGTCCTTTATTTTCTCCCGATAATGTTGAAGCATTTTCTGTATGTAATCTTTCAAAGTGTTTTGTATTGTTGATCACAGCTATTAGCTTACATGGCTAATGTTTTGCTAATACAAGAAGACAGTTGATTGTGGCGGGCTAACTGTTGTGTTCTCTCTGTTTGCTTTTATGTAATCTGTTTGTTGTTTACCACATTATTTTACTGGGAGAATTGGGGAAAAAAGGGAAAATCTACTGTTATTTCAACTTTCGACCTATTTTCCAGTAATATTTACAGTTTTCCAATTACTTCCAGTAAGATCCTCAAAGGCCAACTGCTGTCTTCAGCCTTTAGCCTTTAGTTTTGGACTGAAGGAAGAGCAATCAAAATAAAAAATAACAAAGAGGAAAATTCCCCCATGTTTCCTGTGTTGTCTTTGCTGCTTCAGGCCAAAACCAACCCGCTAAACATTTTCTGTCACATGCATCTAATTTGCCCAATCTTTTATTGATGTTGAGCTATCAAGGGACTGAAAAGACAAACATGTTAAAACCATCAAGCTCATTCAGTCCCATGGATGAAGTCTTGTGCATGAACAGTGACTACGAATCTTTGACTGAGCAAAGTGATTCAAGTCAGCAAAGTGATGACTTCCACTTTCAATTTGTACACCCCTCAGCATTGTGTGAAGATGAAGATGACCTGAAGTGATGAGTTTTTCTCCCTCATCGTCAGCTGCCGGCACTCCAACATGTTTCAGCAGCGTGTGTTTATCTTTCAGGCCGTGTGACACAGCTCAGCTCATGACTCAGACGGGTTTTTTTCCATGATGAGCAAAATCCACTCCTGCATTGTCTGTTTCATGAATAGAGTCTGTGATAAGGATAAGCAGCTTCTTTGCATGAAAAGGTTTATATTTGAATACAAGAAGGTACTTTCAGGATGCAAGCCTCACTAATGCTGGACAGTACTCCTACTGGTTTATGTCACTCTTTCCATTACAAATTACAGAAAAACATTTTCTCTCTTACATCAAGTCGTACTTATTTAGCCATGCAGGCACATTTGGTTTTATTTGTCCAGGTTTTGAGATAGAACCACTTGCATATGGCTAAAGCCACGACAGCTGCATTCACACATCCCTTTAGCTGCTGTCGTGTGAATGCTAGCTAGCTAATTCTTGTCTCATTTGTTGTGTGACGAACAGTAAATTCATCAAATATCACTATTTTCCTGCTACACATTCAACCTCTAAGCTCAAACTGTTAACTCACAGTCCCTCAAAATTAACCTTTCTGACTGCTCAACGTCAGAAAATCACTGACCATTAGCTACAGTTAAGAAATAGCATGCTAGCTAGCTAATTCCTGTCTGTATTCCCATTAGCTATGCTAGGTGGCTAATTCTTATCTGTACTCCAATCACGTCTGGAAATAGCACACAAGCTAGCTAATTCTTTTCTCATTTGTGGTCTAATAAACAGTAAATTCATCAGAATCAGTGCCACATATTTCCAAGCTACACATAATACAGCTTTTACGGGTGACTCAAACTTTTATAGTCCTGTCTAATCAATGTTTCCCAATACTCAACACCAGACTGAACATACAATTAGAAAATAGCACATTAGCTAGCTAACTCTTGTCTCATTTGTGGTCCGACACACAGCAAATGAAATTCCAGTGTCTCTTATCACTATTCAAGCTATCACAGCCTAGATGTGCTGAACTCCTACTCAACTTCAAACAAAATGGTAAATTAAGGTTTTCATTGCCGCACAACAATCCAAACTCACGGTCCACTTTCCAGTTTGGTCCAAACTCAATCCAGTGATGAAGACCTTTTCCCAGACGTCTGCTCCAGAAAAAGCTGGACTTTGATTTGGGATTGTTTCGTCAATCCAACAGTTTGATGTTTTTTGTAATTTGGGCAAAATTTTAAGTTTACTTTAGGCGATTAACCCTCCAACTGACCTTTAAGCTTCCATGTTTTGGTTAAAAAAATAACATTGTCATCATGAAATGCTCGAGTCACAATAATTTATTGTCAGACATCCTGAGAAACCACAGCAGAAAGCTGTGCAGAGGAGACGTTTCTCATCAGACTGTGTTTGAGTTGTTACTGTTCACAGAAAGGCCTCTGAGTCATACTTACAGCCACCGGTGCATCCCTGTTTGAATGGTCTATTTAATTCAGTCTTGATCAGCATTGATTGGAAAATTATGACTAAAGGGACTTTACCATCAGACTGACAAAAATATAACACTTACCTACTGTTGGTGCTTAATCTACAGTTTGTTTCATACTGTACAATAACTACAGAGTCCAGTCAAACATCCAGCTGCCCTTCCTGAAACTACACTTGTCTGTTAGATCCTCATCAGCCAAACTTCCTCTCTCTGCACGAGTTCAGTTGACTGTCAGAGACCGTTTCACTTCCTGCTCATGCGTCCTCTCACATCTGCAACTGCCTCCATCTAAATGCTGCGTTCAGGTGTTACAGTTAACAAGATCAACAGAATCGCCCCAGAGCACAAACACATGGAGATGAAAAAGGCATAAATCTCATTATCACATTTAATTAACACTCAAAGATCCTTCAAATCACCCCATTTTGTGTCATTAATTTCCATATTGATTCTCCTGTTTTTCATTTACATAAATCATGCTTGCTGACACTCTTATCCAGTCAAATGTAGAATAATTTACAGATCATCAACATTTACAGTGCAAGCAACTAGCAATTATTAAAGAGAGTCAACACTAAACAACAGAGCCAAACCCATATATTTACATGGCTATCACTGTTGGCTAATTTTAGCTTCTACAGTATATTGTTAAACCACACCTGACCTGAGCCACCAACCCAAAGCATCTGTGTTTAATGAGATGGGTACTTCACTGTACTTTTAAATAGATAGAAAGAGTTAAATAGTGAATTTAGAGGTGCTAGTGGGCAGAGCTGGTTACCTTTGGACAGAGGCGGCTAAATGTGTCCCCGTTTCCAGTCTTCAATCATCGCTAACCAGCTGCTCATGTTAGCTGCACATTTACTGTATTGACATATGAATGATGATCTAATTCTCAGACAAAAAGCAAATAACTGTAATTCCCGTCAGGCTCTACAACACAACACCGAGTAACCAATCAGTAAGGAAAATAATAGCAGGAATTAAAACCCATCACATGGTCAAAAAAGATGAAAACAAACATTTCAGTGCTGCCTGTCTGCCTTCATGAACATAAATTCGCTGCTCATTTTCCCAGAAATTTCAGTGTTTTTTTTCACATTGTTTGTATCAAACCTTAGTAATTGTGTCAGGCCTTTCTTGGGTGATGTGGGAGGTGGATGTTTGTTTTCTGTGTGAGTGAGTGAGTTCTTCTCCTGATGAATCCTGACGGAGGCTCAACAGCTTCCTGTTTCTCATCCTGGCACTTTGAAGCACAGTAACCTGCAGCTCTGGCAGCAGCTGGATTAGCAGCAGTGCCACTGTCTCTTCCTGTGCTCTTTGGATTGACTGGTGGCACAGAGCTGCTCCTTGTCCTGGCGTTTATGTCCGATGTCCGTCCTGTCCATCCTGTCCGGTCAACCGGCCTCCCCAGCAGCCTCTGCTTTAACTCGTAGCTCTCACCAGAAGGTCCAATGAGGTGAAGTCTGTCATTCTTCAAACATACGAGCACTGAGATATAAATGTGTCTGTTTTTCTGAATTCTCTCTAACAGAGCATTGCCTTCATCGTTTAGGCCCTTCAGAGAAACTTCCTGTGTGCGAAGTGACTTGTTGAGCTCATTCAGGAGGCTCTGGAGTTTACCAACAGCTGTCCTTGCACTCTTCCCGTGTAGGGTGACGGTGCAGCTCTCGCCAGCTGGACGCACTTCCACTTGAACTCTGTGGCTGTCCAGAGTGCCGTCAACATCTTTTTTCCTGAGCCGCTCTGCGTACCCTAACACATCTGCATCAACGACAAAGGACTCTTTTTCTGCCTTGACGGCGACATGCTGGGCTGGTCTTGGAGAGAAAGCAGCGCTGTTCTCTGTAGAGGTTGGACGGTCGTTGGAAGAGCTGGACACCCAAGATGAGGGGGAGGCGGGTGAAGATGGAGAAGCAGATGGAGGCTTGTTTTGGGATGCTAACTGGCTTCTGATGCCGTCAGAGCTGTTTCCTGTGTAGTATTCAGAAATGGTCCCAGAGGAAACCTTTGGGGCCGGTGAGGACGAGGATGCCGTGATGTCGGTTTTGGTTTGCGAGTTAAGGAGTGGCTCCAATGACAACTTTACTGCTCTAAGTTTAAAAAATGACCCCTTGACACGCACTTGATCTCCGCTCAGATCTGTCAACGCAAAGCCATGTGACCTGAGGATTTCTCTCACCTGTGTCTCATTGGGGAAAATGTTCAAATGTACCGTTGCCTCCACTGGGAAATCCATCTGAGAAGAAGAGGAAAACACCAACAGAATGACTCACAAAGAGCTTTGAAGAGGGAAATATTTAATCTGACCTCACACAAGACAGAAAACTAGAAATGTTCAGTCACCCCGGCATGGTCAGCTGCTTTCACTGTTAAATGATACCGCTGACGATTCACCTCCAACACATGAGAACTCTTCCTCAAGACTCGAGCAGCAACTGTGGACACAAATGCAAAACTCCACTTATTAAATGATTCAGCGATTGACTGACCTCAACCAGGGATGTAAAACTTTCGTAGAGAATGATGTAACAAAGTGTATAATTGTAAGTCTCTACAGTGGACATATTTTGTTATCAAAGGTCACTGTAGGGAAACTGCACTGCTGGAGAACATACTGCAACTTCTACTGACGGTCACTAGAGGGCGACAAAGACCACAGACTCTGAAATATCCACTGCAAAGAAACAAACGTAAGGTGCGTCTTGAAACTGTGCAGAAACTCACTCTCTGGCTCCTCGAATGTGATGAAAGCCTGTCCGGGCTGATAACAGGGGTACAGCACCTTCAGCACCTCCCCTCCTCCGTGTTTGGCTGAGAGGAAATAAATCTGGAGTTTATCAGCGGTCCTATCGGCTGGTAAAACATCCGGCACCCCCAAAACCTCCACCACGCGTCCCTGTTTCTCCATCCAAAGGTAAACACACACCTGTAACACTCCAAACTGTCCAGTTTGTTAGGTGAAGGTTACCTGCTCATATTAAAGGCTGCGTTCAAAGACGTCTCGTCGAAAGTGAAAGTCAAGACTGTTTCAGGTAAATTGTGGGTGTTTGGCAGATTCTATTAAAATAAAGGCCCATGTGGTTTGTGTTGCCCTGCTGAAAAATCCAGTAGAATACCATTAAAAAAACCATTAGGAACCATTAGGTTTCTAATGGTCTAATGGGAATTGGAACCCCATTAGGAACCATTAGAAGAAACCATTAGGAACCTACTGGTTCCATTAGGATATAAAACCATTAGAAACCTAATGGTCCCATTAGGATGTTAAACCATTAGAAACCTACTGGTGCATTAGAATGCAATACCATTAGAAAGCTACTGGTTCCATTAGGATCTAAAACCATTAGAAAAACATACTGAGAAACCTACTTAGAAACAATTAGAAACCTACTGCTGCAACAGAAATTATAGCAGAGTCCTAACACTGGGCCCAGAGACATGTCTATACATACGTGTAATTGTACTGTATAGCCTACACAAGGAGCCACTAAGAAATCACAGATGTGATCGCCAAAGAAGGCTATAACATCTGTGTTCCTCCATCACATTAGGAACCATTAGAGACCACTACACCCTGTAGTGACCACTAGACCACTGTATAGTGACCATTAGACCAGTATAGAAACACCTGTAGGAACCATTAAGACTTCTGGAGGAACCATTAGACTCCTGTGGGAACCATTAAGACTCCTGTAGGAACCATTAGACTCCTGCCGGAACCTTTAGTAGGGACCAGTTAAAGTCCTTTATATTTGTGTAGGAGATAATAGAATCCCATTAGAAAAACAAACCAAACCATTAGGAAAACATAAGTAGCCATTAGAAACCATTACAAAACCACCAGAAACCATTAGAAACCAATAGAATATGCCTAATGGTTGCCTAATGGTTTCTCTGACTTTTTTTCAGCAGGGTGGATAAAAGCAGCAGAGACAGGAATCAAACTCTTAGAAAAGAAAAAACTTTTGTTTTCTGGTTTGGAAAAATCCCACGAACTTTTCATCACTGAGTGAACTCCAGAGTCGAATGTTTCCATTTACAGAGAAAAAACTGAAACCAAAGCAGACCGAGTCTACACTCTCTCTGCTGGACGCTTGACGACTTGTTTATATTTTGATGAAGTAATGACGCCATTTCCGCTCCTGATTTACACCTTATACATTCAGCAATAAAATACAATTAAATGAAACAAAATAAAATGAAACAAATTCCTCTTGACATTTTTTCCAGTAAGGAAGAATCCATAGTTTTACCTTCGTGGGCTTTTGGATGAGGGATGTCAACAGGAGCCAGTTAAAGGTTTGTTGACTAATCAGATGGTTGAATTTGGATTTGCTTTAATTTCCCTTTAATCCACAGAAATGTTTATTCTTGGGTGTGAGGTAGATGTCTGTTGGATTGCAGTAAAAACATCCATGAAATCACATTTTAATTTTTATTGGTCGTAGATGGAGAATGAAAAACTGCAGGTGAAAGCTTCCTGTTTACATGAAGACTTCAAAAGGCGAAATACTGCCCCCACGTGGATCTTTACCAGTATTACACATTCTTTGTTGCAGAATTAACATATCAGGCACCACTGGCTCATATTTCAAACTGTCTTCAAATGTTTTTTTAAGCAAAGATCCTTACTGCAAGCCCAGTTTTCATTATCAGACTGGAAGTTTAGGTTTCCAAAAAATAAAATACTGTTGGTGAAACCACTAGAGTCACCATCGACTGCTTTGTTTTAGAGGTGGAAAACTACACACATAACACCAATTACATATTCTACTAAGCTATTTTCTTATCTCATCAGACAAGAAATTAACTGCATTGTGTTTTGGTTAATAGACCTCTTTCAGTTTCAGGGAATTTAAATTAATCTGTCCTTTGCCAGTTGGACACAGTCCAGGAAATCCTGCTGCAGAAAAGCACAATGATCACCAGTGTGTCATAAACATGAAACCAGCTGTAGCTTGAGTTCATTCCTTGTTCCATCATAATCCAGGGGCATCATTACTGTGTAAATTTATGTTCCTATAAACTGAAAATAGTTTTTCTGACTGCAAATCAAGTTACAACCACAGCAAATATGTTCAGGATGATGTTTATTTTCAGAGTTTCTTGTCAATCCTTTGCACAAATGGTTTTACCATTAAGATAGACCTTACTGTTATTATTAAAATAGTGGACAAAGATATTCCTCCTCTTGACAATAACACAATCAGACTTTTGTGCAGATGCACAAGTTTGCATATCAGCATAAATTGGGAATTAGCTCAAGGTTCGATGTCCAAATATGACATGTTTTCCCTCAGCAGATGATCCGGTTCTCCAGCTCTCAGATAAAATCTGCAGAACAAGAAGACATTTTAGTAAATTCCTTATTGCAAAACTTGAATAACCATCAGACTGACTTAGAGGAATATTGTATCCTCACCCGCATCAAACCCTGATGTTTGCACTGTACTCTGGTTTCAACGAGGAGCCACAGCATTGATCCAAATGACTACTGCCAAACTCTCTCTGTGAGGCCGGTGAAGCCTGAGAATGAACAGAAACACAGCAATTCACAGATATTTCACTTCTGCAACACTTTTTGTACATTTATGCTCACAGAGAGTCAAAAATCATCAAATAACTCGAGCGAGCTGGACTATACAAAGAGATACTGGGTGAATTCTGACAGCACAATTTGAACAAATTAAGAGAATGAGAAGACAAACCAGAAAAAGAGTTGAAATCTAAAAATATAAGTAGTTCAGTTTATCACTGCTGAAATTAAACTGGTTCCTAACAATCCAGTGTTGACTGGTGTTATCAGTAAACTGTACCTTTTCCCCAACAGACTTCTGCTCTCATCAGCAGCCAAATGCCTCTTGAAGTGCTGAGTTTTCCACTCCTGTAAAGCAAAGGAAGAGACTTCGGTCAATAATCTAATAAACGACACTGGAGCGGTGTAACAGGCGTTTCATCTTGTTATACAATGTCGGAGGTTTACCTATAACCCTGCCATGAAGAGTCACAGCAGGGCCTCAAACAGCCTCACATCTCTCTAGCAGACACTACAGGAAAGACCAGAGCCACAGCAGGCTGAGCCTCGCTGGAAAGGTCTGCACTCATCTTACAGGTCTAATGTTCAATAGGACGATGTTTCATTGAGAAAGACCTGGGATACAGTTTCATTACCACTCTGCAGCTTTAATGAGTTCACTGTGAGTCAAGGATATATTGCTCCAAGACAATGTTGTAGTATTGCAAATATGTCACATGACATTGCAAAACTAACCTTTTACTTCACAAAGTCACACTTGAGCAGCAGATGTCAGTCAGGAGGTCTGAGGCGGGCAGGGCCCGGCTTCATCTCTGCAGTCCTGTAAGAGAGCACTTTACACTAAGTGCTGGACATTTCTGTAAAATTCAAGGTGGCATGAAGGCATCAGAGTCTAATGGCTTATGTCAGGCCTGGTGCTTTACAGGAAATTTTGTTCAACAAATCTACTTCAGGTTGTACGCAACATTAGAAAGATGTTCAGAATTCATTCAGTTTTGAGTGTTAATATAACGATAAATGGGTGCTTTTGTCGGAGGTTTACCTATAACCCTGCCATGAAGAGTCACGGCAGGGCCTCAAACAGCCTCACATCTCTCTAGCAGACACTACAGGAAAGACCAGAGCCACAGCAGGCTGAGCCTCGCTGGAAAGGTCTGCACAGTTAACGTTTTAACACTGAAGAAAGCCTTTCTGGAGTTCATAGTGAACGTGTTAGCATGTCGTTTCCTGAGTGAGCAACATGCAGAGCTTTTCACAACCCAGTCACAACACACAGACACGGGCTAAGGGTTAAAATGCTGCTGCAATTTTACAAAACATCGAAAAAGGAAAAGGCAGTCTTACCTTTCCATCCTGATGCTGGACGCTGCACACGGATATTCAATCTGTAAGCAACACAGAAGATAAAATGGCTGTTAAAAACTCTCAAACATGTTAGCTAATGGGGGTACAGCGCCTGCATTTCACCGGTTTAACCAGTTATAAACTGAATATCCTCAACAAAACAGCTACTTTATTACAACTCGTCGCCTCTAGTAACACCTCACGAAGTCAGAAACTACAAATATTTAATTTTTTAAGGTGGATGGAAGCGGATTATTTACACATACCTTCAACTTCGCTTTCACTCTATGTGACCAACCGCGTTATCTGTCCGGATGTGACGCAATTTCCGTTTATGTTCTTCTTGTTTGGGCTTAACGGCGGTTGGCGTAGTTAACAATGCACGGGGTCTCCCAGCAGGGGGCAGTAAAATACCAAAGATGGCGGCAGAGGATTTCAACTGAATTTAACGTTTTCTCTTAAATATGTACTCTTTAGGTGAAAGTCCCTGTATATCTGTGGTAGTGGCGATAAATAAATGTGAAATTACAATAATAAGAGGTTAAGAAAATTACATAAAGAGAATAAATCTGAATACAGAAACACCCAAGCACCATTTATGGCACTTTTCAAAGCAGAAGTTACGCTTTGCTCACACGCTACGTAAGCACTGACGCTCAGTGCTGTACAAGGGGAGAAACAAAAGAAACAAGGCAAAATAGTCAATTACTAAAACTAATTTACTAATTTAAGGTTAGAAAATGAAGAATAGTGGAAGAAATTAGGTGGGTTGGGGAATACATAGAGGAATACATGGCAATAGCTGAATATGAGTTGAATGGAAATACAAGAATTGGGCTGAAAGAGAATATAAAAAAAAAAAATTAATACAGTAAATGCATCCAAAACAATCACAGCAGATTCACAAATTAAGTTTATTCAAATTAGTTTTAAGAAGGGACTGGGAAAAATTAGTCTGACTCACTTCCTCATGCTGGAAGTTTCACAGTGATAGGAAATGGAAAAAATAAAATTTTCACCTTTAGCATGTGGTCCAAAACAAGATATTAAAGGAAATTACTTATATTATGATCACACTATTTAAAAATCTCATTTTCCCATGTAGACTAATGACATGAAAGTTTGGCACATTACAACTTATACTAAAGTAAATGCCTGTCATTCAGAGGACATTTACTTAAAACATATAGATTTTTTTTTACGACAGTTATTGTGTTTTTAAGTTTTATGTAGTGCCATTTTCCCAAGAATGAAACTATCCACATGCTATTTACCAAATGAATAGAAAACTGCTTTTTAGCCACCACAGAGCATTTCTCTGTAGGAGGGCTTTTATAACCCAGTGGACAGCCGTTGCTGGTGGGTGTTGGCAGCTCTGGAGTGTCCACGAGGAGGACGCTCGTGGTGGATGACTCAGACTGCATTGCCGATACAACAATACAGGCCATAGAGGAGCAGCAGACTTCTCCTTGGCCGTCTGTTGTGGCCTGCACCATCAGCAGACGTCCGGGATGAATTTCAGCTTTGTTTGCCTGCAGCGATGCCGACCACTCGCCCAGCTGACGTGGTTTGCATACTGATGAGGATCCAAAACCGACAATCTGAATCTGTGTTTGGACAAAAACATGGGCTGTTTTAGCTGCTCTCTCGTTTCTGTGTCAGACTTTAAAGGAAGTTTGTGTAAAAACAAAAGCAGAGCCAAGCGAAGAGTTCAGCATCACTGCTCTGTTGAAGCTATAAATAAGAAAAGGCTGCATTATTATTTATCATAATTTGATCTCTTTGAATAATCCCATTTCAACCATATCGCAGGATTAATCCTGACAGAGTCTGTTTTGCTGCATGAACATGTCTGTACAATACCAACAACAACACAAACAGAGCAGATCAGGAAGCTTGAAATAATTTACCAGACTTCAAACAATCAGATAAACTCATTTCAGCCTCTGGACAGAAGGTTTTACTCTCAGATAATGTATGAAGCAGAGCTGTGGCTACACCTGAGGACACTGAGGTCATGTCCTCGAGGGGATTTGGGGTGTCTTAGAGACCACGACTATCGAATGACTACATATCACATGAAACCCACAGATGATCACCTGACTTTGTCGTCTCCCTCAAGAGCGTTTTAGCTCTGTTCAGCTAATTTTTTTGTTCTTTACAGTTTGTGATTAACAGACGAGCATGCAAACTGCAAAAAGACAGACAATATAAAAATGAAAATACGACATATGTTTGAGGCATAAACTGACCATTTCTACTGTAACTGTCCTCACATCTGGTAGTTTCTGGAATAAAACCAAACTTCCTTCTATGTGTTTTACATGCAGACAATCTAAAAAACACTCACACAGACCGCAAAGTCATTATCAAACTGTTTACTTTAATACTTTTTTTTAATGTAATAAATCAGATGAGACGAGAGGTCATTTTCTCATAAGCTTACATGCAACCAGTCGCCCCCTGCTGGCCATGAGAAAGAATACAGGTTCCAGGCACTTCAACCTCAGGCCAGCTCTGTCCACTGTTAATACAGTCTATGCTGTGGCCCTGTAATAAGGCAGTCCTGTGTGTCTAATTAGGAATAAATGTCTGGTAACAACTACAGGGTTCACTAAAGGGGGACTCTGTAAATCTAAATCAAGCTGAATGACCAGAGAGCACAGACCGCTGAATCAAACTTGTCTCAGACGTCAGACTGTCACCAAACAAGAGCTGTAATCTACCTAAAGGCCTTTGGCGAGCAGACAGAGCAGTGAACGGCGCTCCAAACGTCGTCACTGCCCTCTGATTTGTTTAAAGGCGATGCTCTGGGGATCACCACCAGCTGAGAGAGCGACACGTAACAACTCCAACCTAAGAGCCTTTTCTCAGAATCACTGTGAAGTCATGTAATATACCTTCACTCCAGCTGTTGAGTTCATAACCGCCTTTGGTTTAACTGCTGCAAAACATACATGCAGCGTACAGCAAGCGGGTTGCAGGGTTTGATTCTGTTTAAGATTTAAGTGAGTTATGTAAGCGGTGTTACACCACACTGAGTCGGCATGTGAATAATGCCTTTGTGTTAATGTGTGCATGTGTCAGCTGACCAGCATCACCCACCTCCAGCAGATGCCACCTTGCCTGAGAGACCACTGTAGTTAATGAAACATTTAGACTATAAAATGTTAGAAAATAGTGAAAAATGCCAGTCACAAGTTCCCAAACCCCAAGATGATGTCTTCAAATTTCTTTTCCAAGACCAAAAATATTCTTTTTTCATTATCGATTGACCACTCAGTCTAGAAAATGTCAGAAAAGTGTGTAAAATATCAAAAGTTTGCAGACTGAAATACAAAATTATTACATTTACGGTAAATCGTCATATTTGAAAAGCCTGAACCTGCAAATGTTTGATCATCTTTCCTGATAAATGACTTCAAACATACATAAAATCTGTGTTTTACATGTCATTAAATTATCTACTAATCAAACAATCCTCAATCTCTGTCTCTACTTTGACTTTACTGACCCTAATGTTTGGTGGCAGGGCCCCTTCTGTTGAGGTCTGTGTGCTGGGGCACTTTCTCGTGGACCCACAGTTCAGTCTGATCCGGATGCTGCATCACTGACGGGAACACAAGGGGAGCTGAGGTGCAGCTGAGGCTCCGGCTCGCGGCCGCTCTTATGAAACCACGCGGCGATCTGAGGGGCTTTCTGAGGTCGCAGTTTGAGGATAATTGAGGTTTGATTCGGACTCTGGGGTTTAATGAGCGCATAATCCTTTTCACCTGATCCCTGCCCGTCAAAATGAGGTGAAACACTTCATTCCACATGGCTGAGAAAAGGTGGCGAGGGGCCATAATGTCAGTACGAGCCTCCCTTCTCCTTTTATCATTTACAGCAAATCAGCAGTGGACACTAACTAAGTGCGTTTAACAACTGTCATATTTTATCTCAGGACATTCCTTCCCAGAACAAAGTGGCATCTGAGCGGCCTTCACCTCAACCGCTTAGTACATGTGCAGTAATGAGAGTATCTGTACATTTCCAGTAAATAATGGTATAAAATCTGTCTTTCAACTTACAGCTGAAAAAAAGTTGGGACGCTGACGCAAAACATGGTCATTTGCAGATGAGTCTCTTTTATCCAATCATGTGTTCACAAAGTGGTGAACCTCACTCCATCCTTGCTCATGAGCCTTTCCAGGACGCCCCTTTCAAACCCAATCACGATGCTATCACCTGTCACCAATGACCCTGTTTACCTGTGGAATGCTCCACGTCAACACCTTCTCGCTCTCAGGTCGTCACATATGGACGTTTGGTCAGTGGTCCCATGCTTCAAACGATGACGCTCTGGGAACCCCTCGAGCGTCAGTTTCACACGTGCAGCCCTCTGCGGTCAAGCTCGCAATAATAAACTCTTCTCACTCTTTGTACTACATTAAGATAAGATAAGATAAGATAAGACTTTATTGATCCCACACAAGAGTGGCACAGAGGAGTCAAGACAAAAAAGTGTGCAGGAGACAGAATAAAAAAACAACCATGCATATGTACATTATGTACAGACTACTGTGGAGATGTCAACGTCTGAAGCCAAGAAACTGTCTTAAGGGCTTAAATTTCAAGTAGGATCTAAACTGTCAGTGGGTGATTTCAACATACTGACCCAGTGAAACATTTACTGAACATCCGACTTCCAGAAAAAAACTTGCCGAGTCCAATAAATATTAGATATCAGACGTTTGGCTGGGGAACATTCAGCCCTGGGAGCTTAGATATAATACACTCCCTTAAATATGCACTTAATGTCCACAAACATGATATCACGCTAAAAGAATGAGGCTAATGCTAACAGGCCCCGGGCAAAATGCCAGCATTCATACCAGCTGAAGAACAACCTTGTCTTTGTATTGCAGTGTGGGGCTAATGGAGCTGAGAGGAGGAGGTGGAGACCAAAAACAGAGCCAAAAGAGACACTCGTCTGGAGCATAGAAACACGACTGCACATTCGTGATGACATTGCTCCATAACTGCCGCAGGAGTCCTTAAGCAACATTTCTTGGCTGCACATTAATTTGGGGGCTAAAGAGGCTGAAAATCTGACTTTTCAGCAGCACATAACAGCACATACGGACCCTTGGACTGGAGCGGAGTGCAGCCGGTTCATTTGCGTGTGTAGGTGTAATTCAGCGGATGGATCATACACTAAGAAGTTTTCCAGTACATGATTTTCCCACCGTGCAGACTGAGTCAGCCTCTTAGCGCTGCACAGCAGGATGTTCTCTCTCTCTGCGACTCTGACTCAGCTTCTCGGCTTTCTTCTTTTTTTTTTTTTTTAATATCTCCCACCCCTCCTCCTGTGTGCCAACCGTGTCGCCCCACCCGTGCCCTCTTCCACCAGCGTGTCTTTTACTCTCCATGGCACCATGGAAGGCTTAAATCCAGGTTATTTAAGGAGATCAGATCCTTCTCTAATAGCCTTATCACATGACACAGTGTCCCGGCTTCATGACTCTGCAGATACGCTCACCTGAGCTCACCTCCCAGCGTCATATCTGTCCTTTACTTCAGGGAAATCCACATCATGAGTGAACAACATGCAAGCAGCGTCTTTTTGTGGCCGTCAGGATGCTTAAATCTCAGCGTAACATGTCCCGCACATGGGAGACTCTGTGTCCTGAGCAGCATTACTCAGCAGGGCGCCTCTGACCGGCTTCTGCATGCTGTGTTTGGATTTCACAACCCGCAGCGCTGGAAAAAATGTTACTCATGAGTGTTTATGGCACGAGTGGATGGAAATGTTTTGTTCTTGAGCAAACAGCACATGGCACACAAAAGGCATTTCCCGAGGCAACGCAATAGCATTAGCGATAAGGGTATTGTTTATGACCAGCAACAGAAGTTACATTGTAGACGACTCAAACATCTTTCGCAATAATGCAGCAGATTTCTTCCTCTGAAAGGAGGTGATGATTGCTTTGTTGTCACATTTTATTGTGATTCTGGTTTGCCCTGTGAAACACAGCCCACAAAAATACCAGGAACACTTCAAATATTTCCAACAAGGAGTGTCATTGCGTTTGGCTCTTTCCACTCGGTGAGCCAGACCTTCTAGATCGTGCAGACAAATAGGACGTCTTTGTTCTGTCACATGTCACCTTTTTCCTGCTTTTGAGCTCGTGTGGAAACATCCTGCGGTCGCGACGGCTCTTCTGTCCGCGTGCAGTTGACACATTTAATCCGATCCATCTCGTGTTCTCACACTCAGTGGATGGAAAAACAGTCAGATTCAGGCTGGAAAAAAGAGCTTCTTCTCGCCTCAAACCGGATCTGTTTGACACGATCAGGATGTTTTTACACCATTATACATAAAACATGTTCAATATTGTTACACTGATGGAAGAAGGCTCTATCAAACCTACTCAGTGATCCTTATGAATTATAAAGATTACACACTGAGACATCAGGTTAAACACTTTATTATATATAATGCTTTTTCTCCAGTGTTTATTTAAGCTGTGCTGGGGACAAATTAGCCGCTACGCTAACAACAGCACATTCACTGTTCTTTGAGGTCTTTATAATGTCAATATTGACTCTTCTGGTCTATAAATGAACACACAGAAAATAAATTAAATGTCGGCCTGAGGTGAAACGCTCTTCTCTGACATGATGATAACACACTCGATGTGATATTTCTGACAGCTGTAGCTACTTCTTACGTAAAAACTACATGATATCTTTATGTGATATGATGCAGTACTACAGTACTCATCCGTCTGGTCGTACATAAAGTATCTAAACGCTACCGCAGGTCCTTCATCACAGCAGCTGTCAGACTTTTGCTTTGTGCCACCGTGTTTGCTTTTTGTAATATTTGCTGGCTGTAATGACTTGATTTCCCCGATGTGGGATCAATAAAGCCTTATCTTATCTTAAAATTGGCTCCACATTGATGAACTGCGACATTAAAATGCTCTGCATTTATTATTTGTTAGTGGTAAACACAGAATAATATAATATTCTTGAACAATACACTTTGACAGGAGCCATTCTTCTTCTTTACTTTTCATACTTTAAGTACATGTTGTCGATAATACTTGTGTGCTTTTACTTAATTAAAGTGTGTATTCAAGAACTTTACTCATAATGGAGTATTTTTAGACTAAGGTGTTTCTGGTTTTACTTTGGCGTTTAGTCCCAGCTGGGTCACATGACCCTCAGCAGCGCAGTGGCGGCGGTGGCGGCGGCCTGGCAGATGCTGCAGAGCCACACAGGAGTGGATCTGAGGCCTGATTTGATTGCTGCGGTGATTATCACTCAATCAGACAGGCTGTAATTGTGAAGTAGATGTGAGGAGGCAGACGGAGGCGGGGGGCTGAGCACGAGCAGCTTGACAGCAGGCCAGGTTAGAGGGTGGAGGTCCGGGACAGAACATGCTGATCCGCGGCTCATAATTGGTGGTTTGTTCCTCAGCCTACCTGTGGGTGTTGTTCAAACCGAGGAGCCGAGCTATCCGGAGTCTCATGGAGCCCATGCGGGAGCGTTTTTCTGATCTCCACGGGGGCTCCACCGGGACAATCAATTAACGGTGGCTAATGGCAACAGAGATTTTTTTCCTCTGATGGATTTAATCCTTTTATGCACGTTTTAGGGACAGCTGTGAGGATGGAGGGTGGATGTTTTCACCAACAGCACTCCACATGTCTGAATGCATCACTGCCTTTATCAGATTATCTTAGTTTCTCTGCTTAAAACGTGTCCCGAGTGCTCACTTTACAGAAGCCGTGTCACGGTCTTACTGTAAACGAGCTGCTGAACTGTACCGTGCACTGCCAGAAATATTATAAATATGATCATAAATGGTCAGTCACAGCAGTAAATAGCACCACAAAAATCATTCCCATGTTGTCTGGAACAGCTGGAATCTGACCACTAAATGGTTCTATGTGGAGTTTGCAGTGGGAGCATTGGTTGTGGATGTAGAAGATTATATGATTCATAGATATGAAAAGCTCTGAGGTTGTGTTTGTTTCTCATTCAGAACTATGAAAAACAAACTGCGTGTCATGATAAAGGTACAGTAACACGATAGCTTCCTCAGTGTTGGCGTCTCCCAGTCCGGTATCCTGCAGGTTGTTTTGCTTTTTTGATTTGGTTTGTTGAGATTAAAAGTTGAACATATCAGAAAAGTGGCAGAACGATAAAGTCCTGGACTTATTTCCATTGTTTTCTCAGGTGTTTATAATAATTTAGTGAGTGTTTGAGACAGGGAGGACGAACAGAGAGTTGAGTCATAGCAGGAAGACATTGTTGGAAATGTGAGTAAGAAATGGAGACGGGAGTGCCGGGAAGAGTTCAGCTGTCATTGAAATGAAGTGATTTTGGCCTGAAAACTCTGACCTTCAGACCGGGGAACCACGATCCAGATTCACCACTTTAATCTCTGCTAATTGATTTTATGTCATCTTCTCTGTGGTTGGATGGATAAAAGGCAGCATTTTAACCTGGAGGGACTTCATTTCTGTGACATTTTGTTAGCGTTCAGCTGATGAGTCGCTTCAGTCCTCTAATCGAACGCTAATCGAACACCTCTGACCCCTCTGACAGCGAGTCCATCGCGCTAACCCGCTCGCCAAAGCGCAGGTCATGCTTGACTTCCAGTCGGAGGAGACAAAGGCAGCATGAGGCCGAGGCCAGGTGAGTGTCTTGTAACCATGGTAACAGGTTGGCAGGAGCTGACATTATGTGGCCTCCCTCCCACTGATACCTGCGTTCATGTGCAGCCCGGCAGCCCACTGCCACAAACACACAGTTTAATGAACACAGATGGATTTTTAGCCGCATCACTGAAGGCTGCTGGATGTTTCGTGAGGAGAAAAGTGACACACACACAGTGAACTTCATCAGAACACTGAATTACTGAAGTCTGAACTAGTTAAGAGTTATGTAAGATTTAAAATATGATATAATCGAGTCTAATAAGCTCCTCTCTAACTGGGACCATCACAAGGTAAGTTTCATATATGGTTTCATGTGATGTTGAGTGTTTGACCCCATTCCAGTCATTGTATAGGCCACGTACTGTACATCAAACTGCTCTGGGTGGAATTTTCCACCGCAGACTACTCAGCTGACAGCAGCTGATCAATGCGACCATCACAGACTGATCCTGTGGCAAGTTTCCACTCCAGCGGGGTCAGTGATTACGGCTCTCATTGAGAAAAGAGGGGCCGGGCTGCAGGATCTGTCTTTAAGTCTATTATCTGCAGCCCAAATCCCACTGGATCCTCTGCCGGTCCGAGCTGAACTGTATCTGCTGCTTCATTCACACAGTGAGACAACAGGAAACGCTAATGATCTAAGTTTTCACCTTTTGGCTTGAAGCTTTTGCTCATCTGCAGCTGCAGCTCATCTGCCCCCCCCCCCCCCAGTGGGCTCTGACCAAACACTCACCTCTATGTTGTTTGCGTGCAGCTGCTTTTGATCTGAAATTTTAAGCTTATTCAGCTGTTTGACTTCTTATAATTAAGCACAGATCATCTGCAAGCATCAGCTAAATGTTTAAATGTAAAACATACTCTGCACTTTCTTTGCAAACTTTCATCACCACGAAAGCCAGTTTTCTCTCCTAATACCAGTTTTACTCTTATTGTTGTCATTGTTTTTCATTTTTTTATTTTTAGTCTTGGTCAGTCCACCATGTTGGAACATGGAACAGACGTTCATGATGCACGGAGGATGAATGGCGCTGAGTTTGGTGCTCTGGTCCTTTTCCTCCAGCGCCACCACGAGTTTAACATTTGTGGTTTTGAGTGAAGGTCTCAATGAATAAACATTCCCTTCGGCCTCAGCTGCATTTTGTGTTAAACGCTGATTAGCAAATGTTAGCATGCTAACACGCTAAACTAAGATGGTGATCATGGTTAACATCATGCTGCTTAACATCAGCATGTCAGCATCGCCATGGGAGCATGTTAGCATGCTTATGACATTAAATAAGAGATTAACTGAAAAACGTGGGAAGGAAACAACGAGGAAGGCCCATCATGGAAGCCCAAGGTGACGTCTTGAAACTGCACGTTCTGTCCGACCTATCCAAAATGTACTGATACTTAATTTACTGTTATATAAAGCTGCAGCTCAGCTCCATGTTTGCCTGATACATTACTTAAAGGAGTGCTACAGCGAATCACAAGAGGCAGATTTAAAAAAAACAACACGAAAACACACAACTGACTCTTCAAACTGTTGACAGCTGAGACATGAAATGTTTTTCATCTCACTGCAACAAACCGAGACTAAGCTGCGTGACCTTCTGCCACATTACGAGCAAAAAAAACCACAGAGAGCCCAGATTCAATAACAAAAACAAGGTGTTGTTTCTTTGTGAACTGTGTTCTGCGGGAGCTCGTCAGAAACGGAGGAGTAAGAGACGCACATAACACCAGATGTCTGAAGCCGTCCTGGGCGGTGAGCTGCTATAATTAGCCAGACACACTTGAGTCCGAGCCAAAAAGAGAGCATATCTGCAGGAGGCCACATCATCCACAGAGCTGCTGGGAAACACTTCGCTTGCTTTTGATGCCTCTGCAGGAAACACTAGCAACATAAAAATACTGGCCGGGCCTCCGAGGTAACTACAACCACTGTTCAGCACACACACGGGCCCTGAAGGCACCACCTAAGACAGCCCCGCTTTAAAAGATAACCCACAGGGTCGCTCTTTTTTCCTGCATTAAGCCTTTCTGTGCTGCAAAGAGATCGGCTTAAAATTCAGTACAGACTGTCAGTTTGCTCAGGACAGTCAGTGCAAATCTGTGCTTTAATCTCTTAAACTTTGCTTTGCCTGAGTCTTTTTTTTTCTCCTGATTTCAGCTTGTTTGTGTCAGCGCTCCTCCAGCTGTTGTTGGACATTTTGGGACAAACAGCTGATATGAACGTGTGGAGTGAGCCATCGTTTTCAAGAAGGTGATGCACAAGTCCTTCATGTTATAAAGGCTGAGATCATTAGTGAGATACAACTAGGTGATTATTTCATAGAGTCAAGCGCCTGATGCTTATTGGTTGGCAGAGAAAAATCAGATGTCCGGTTTAAGAAGAAGAAGAAGAAAAAGAAGAAGAAGAAACGTACTTTTTATTTTCGCATCACACAGTTATCATCATCACACGCCATGCTTTCCGTGAAATTATTTTCTCCGCCTTTAACCCATCCTGGTTGTCCTTCCTCTGCGGCAGACCAGGAGCGGTGGGCTGCCAGCCGACAGCGGCGCCTGGGGACCCAACTCTCTTCGTCACCATTGGTCAGGTGGTGATCTTCTTGCATGTTTAGTCCTTTTTTTTAAATGGAGGATACCCCAGGTGAACACGGGGAGAACATGCAAACTCCACACAGAAAGGCCCTTTTTCCTCGGGCAGCAGGCATCGAAGGCATGGTGGAGGACACACCCCAGGCACCCACAGCAGGAATCGAACCGGGGACCTTCTAGCTGTGAGGCGACAGTGTTACCACCGTTCCACCATGCCAGGCTATGAAATTAACAGTTCGACCTTCTAGAAAATACCCTTGTTTGCTTCGTTGCTCAGTAGAAGATCAACAGCTGCAGCTGCAGCCATCAGCTGGTTAGCTTAGCTTAGCACAAAGACTGGAAACAGAGGCTAACAGCTAGCCTGGTTCTGTCCAGCGTGTAGGATCAATGATGGTTGATACGGAACATAATATAATAAGTATGCTTTCGTTAGTGTGTAATCACCTGTGAATAAGAACAGCTGTATCTGTCTGTGTTGTGCTCTGTTTGCAGGATCAGGTGTGCAGGCGTCAGGTGACCAGCTGCTAATCATCTCCAATCTGCTCTGCTTTAAATACGGAGCTACAACTGCACCGTGCAGCCAGATCACAGCCGCGCAGCGAGCCTCGCTTCAGCCTGCTGAACGTCTTTGTTTGAGCGAGCTCCTGCTAATGCTTGTTCTTCTGTGCCTGCAGCCTCCCGGGTCCGACTCCTGAACTACCTGTCCCTCCTCTGGCCAAGCGACTCTGCTGCACACAAATTATTATTTGAGTGTCAGGAAATTTCTCGCAGCAGAAAGCGACTGCTTGGCTCAGCGTCAGCCAATTAGTTATTATTCGTCTTTGCAGTTTGTAATTTATTATGCTCTCTTTTCTCACATGAATATCTTTGAAGTGCTCTTGTTTGTGCAATGTGATGCATGCATAAGTTTGCCATGCCTTCATGAAATCTCTGGAGGTCATTACTTTGTAAGAGAATCATAAAGAGTAGTTCTACGACCTCGAATCCACTGTGTAAAACATAAATAAAACAGAATGTGATACTTTGCTAATCCTCCTAAACAGCACAAAGACAACAATATTTAATGTTTGACCTCATCAGCTTCACTCATTTTTGTAAATATCTGTTTATTCTGAATCTGATGCAGCAACACGTTTCAAACAAGCTGGGACAGGAGCAACTAAAGACTGGAAAAAAAAGCAGAATGCTCCAAAAAGCATCGCAACTTTTTAAGTCAGGGTTGTACTTGTATGTACTTGTACTTGTATGTATGCCACTGATGTACTTTAGTTTACTGAATAATGGTTTCTGTCTTCCAAAGCGAGCAGGAGAAGCTGGTAACCTAATGAAGGATTTTCCGTTTTCCTGTGCCTGTCAGGAACACTGGACATTATCACAATGACACACACACACACATCCTGATTCTAAACCTTCCTCCTGTCCACCCCCCTCTTCATCCACTCATTCATGAAGTCATACTAAGAGCACATAACGCCTGTTTAATCCCTCCATGCACGATTCTCATCCATCCCCTTCATGAATCCACACTTTGATATCTAAGCCCTGTGGTCAGATGGGGTTGCAGATTTTTTTTTTTTTTTTTTTTCTGAATGATGGTTTTGTATCAAGATTAGTGCACAGAATCATGCACAGAGACTCAGCTAATCCCAATTACGCACACAGTAGATGCATAATCCAACCGACACCCACTACCAGCTGTTGAGACAGAAGCAGAATATCGGCCAGTCGGATTTTCCTCCACAGCGACATGAAAACAGGAAAATGAATGAAAAGCATTTGGCCTTTTGATTTACCTTCTCTGAGCTGCTGTTTTAGTGCCTGGACTTTTTCACAACCTACTTGGAAATACTGAAGATTTGCTATTTTTCCTGCAAAAGGTTAAACATAACCAGTGATGCTACTGCTCCTTATGTGTGTGACCAGTCACCTCTCTGTTTATCTTCAGCCCCTTTCAGGCGTTCCTTGTTACATAAGTGTGATGGAAATACACACTGGTCTCATGTCTGAATAAACCTCCAAGTCACTTTCACATAAAATACTCTATGGCAATCCCAGCTGGACCCAGCAGCAGCTCCAACATGGCACAAGTCTGAACTGCATGCGGTCAGATCACCGTAAAGGCTGCAGTAATCTGTAATTAACACTATGCAAAGCACAGTTGAAGGTGGCGGGAGTGTCATTAGTTTGGCAGGTTGGTTTGACCTGATGGTGGCACTGAATGAAAGGTCAGATTATCACCAAAGCTTTTCCAATTCATCCTGAGGGGGACAAGAACGTCTGCACCAAATCTCACCATAAATCCATCCAACGGTTGTTGAGACTTTTCACTCAAAACCAAAAGTGCAAGCCTCATGGCGGCACTGGAGGGGATCGCTGAAGTCATTAAGATTCAGTCAAATTATGGCATTCATCCAATCAGAGTTGAGATATTTTAGTCTGAACCAAAGTGGCAGACAGACACGATGGATCAACCGGCATTCCTTCCCTCTATTGTCAGTTTTCATCCATAAAACCTGCACGAATCAATTACACTAAGTGTTAAAAACACTCTTCTTCCTTTCTATCGGTACGTATCGCTGTTCTCCAGCAGCGCCTCCACTCCCTCTCACACACTACGAGCCAAACACTGTCCAAATACTCTCCTGAACAGTAAAGAACTGAACGGCTGAAACACGCCGCGTCCAAAGGTCGACTCACGAAGCTTTAAATAACATCGTGTAATGTGGTGTCATATGTGAGGAGATTTAGTTTTTCTTGTCTCACATTAAGCTAAAGGAAACTGATTCTCCTGCTTGTTTCACAGGGTCGTTTTCCGTCGTCTTAGTGGTCCCATGGGTCTGCATTAGAGTAATTAAAGCAAATAAAGGTTACAGGCCGGGCGACTGTACAATAAATGCAGCATTATATAACTCACTCATCGGATATTAGCCTAATTCCGCTCATGTGGCCGTTCAGGAACGCAGTTGCTAAACATTTCTCATGAGTGGAAACATGAGCGGAAAAATGTGTGTATACAGTAGATGTGTATGTAGATGTATACAGAGGAAAGAGGGATATAATCAGGTCAGGAATGCACGTAGTGAAAGTGTAAACCTCTCTCGTGTCATATGATACGTAAGGAGCCGAGACGGTTCACGTCTGCAGCGGCGATCAGCCTCTGGCTCCCATGATTCAGCTCAGTGATCCTCAACTCTCATGATCCGACTGCTGAAAGGCATGTGGGTCTCGAGGGTCGCTCGCTCGTGTTTCAGGCCTAATGTTTCAGGAGCAACGTTTGTCTGGAGACATCACAGGGTGCGATGATTAACTACGAGTTCAGCGCGAGATCACAAAGCCAGAGCTGATAGACTCAGTCTGTGTGTTTGCCCACAGGACAGACTGGTATCATGCTGCGTTCATGTCACACTGGAAGGACCGTAAATATGAGCAGCTACCTGGTAAAAAAAAAAAAAAGCATTCATGAAATCCTCCTGGGTATAACTGAGAGTTGGAGATATGAAGGATAGCTTTGATGGAAAAAGAATCTAAATAAAATCCAATATTAACATTAATATAATTGATTCAGCTGATTAAAAATGATCCATACACTGCTTGTTTGGATATTAATGCAATTATTTTAACACGATTTATCATCTCACTGATTTTTTTAAGAAAAGAAAAGGTTTGTGTTTCTATTTCCTGAATTGTGAGAATTTGATGCTCCTCTTTGCTAAATATGATGGTGAACTAAAGAAATCTTTGGGTTTGGATTGTTGCCTGTAATGGACTCTGTCTGTGGCAGAATAAAACATCATATTTACAGTAACAGGAAGCCTTGGTTGCATTTTAAAAGTGTCTGAGGTCACCTGTGATATCACCTGATGACCGGAGCAAGAAGGGAAAGTCTTAACCAGGAAGTAATCCCTCAATAAACCTTTACAGTCTGTGTCTTCTTCAGTGGGACATAATGTGCTACTGGGAGACGCACGTGTCCCCTGACAGTTATAAACTGTAAATGACGCCTTCATTGTCCTTTACAATGTATTTGATTAACTTGTCCGGACATAAAAACTCTACCTCAGACTTAATATTAGTGATTCACAGCAGACATGAATCTACTCTGATTATTCCATCTATTCCCACTAAACCTTTCACACGTACTCAGACTCAGCAATAATTTAATACGTTTACACTTTGAAGCTCAGCGTGCCGCACAGGTGCCTGCAGCTTACTGTGATGTTTCACACTGTTCCCATCGCTGGATAATTTGTTGCCTGTAGACGCCGCGCTATGTTTGGAGTCTCCTTGAATATAGGACAGTTACATGAGCCTATCAACTCATCTTCCTCTTTTACTTTCACACACTCCAGCCTGCTCCACCCTGTTGTACCGGGCTGATACCAGGACATGCAGCAGTTAAATCAAGTGGAAACAAGGTGTTGCTTTGCAGACGGAAAGTCTCAGTAAGAGATGCAGGATGCCCTTTTATCCAAAAGTGAGGCTGCACGCACGAACTTCAAAGGCTGCGCAGCATCAGGCGCTGAGAGCAGAGGCCCACGCTGCTGCCTTTGATCGCTGATCTGGTTAAATGAAGCAGCTGCTTTCTGCAGAGCTACAACAAGAAGCCACTTGCGTCTCCACTTCTTTCCCTCGACGATAGAAGAGTTGCTGTTATCAGGGTCAGGGAGGACAGGATGGAGGACGCTCACTTTGAAAAGTGTAACGGAGCTGTGAGAAGAGGAATGAGCGTGTTAATGAGCCACATTTGCTCAGGACTCGTACGCTTCACTTTCAGTCCTTATCGCAAACATAAGAATAAAAGCCGTTTATCAAACGTCTCGTGATTTAAGATCAGTCCACAGATTTGGCATGGCACCCCTGTGACACTGTTGGACTCATGATGGACAGCTTAAATCAAGATCGATGCAGCAGAATAAGAAATTCATCTCTTTAATCCCACACTGTCTTCTTCCTGGTCAGAATATGGTGCCTACGTTACCCACAATGCAACTTCAATGCCCAAAGTTTGTGCTCTGCTAGCAGCTGGTAATGTACTGTAGGGCCTATAGCCTTGAGCAGAGAGCCTCCAGAGGTCAGCTCCATCCAACGCTGACTCGAGTGACATCACTTGACTTGACTAGACTAAGGTGGTTTTCACACCTGACCAAGTGGACTCGGTTCGACTGGGGAGCTGAAAGTCGCAACACTGTTGCATTTATCACTTGTTTCATTCTGCTTTCACACTGTGATTTCTAAAGCGCACCGAACTTTCTGAGCAGCATCACGTGGTTGAAAGGGGCGCTCGTCGATTGGACAAAGCAGGAGGGGAAATCCCTCCCTCCCCCCTCCCATTATATTAGGGAACGCTACAACGTTAGTGAACGCAACTGTTCCTATAATGCTATCGTAGCTTGTCAGGGATTGATTCTCTAATTTTTCTAACTTTG
Organism: Chaetodon trifasciatus; assembly: GCA_037975065.1. NCBI lineage: Eukaryota > Metazoa > Chordata > Actinopteri > Chaetodontiformes > Chaetodontidae > Chaetodon > Chaetodon trifasciatus. Next base: position 11,409,807 of record JBBMOE010000015.1, read on the forward strand.
ACGATCTAACATGACAACATATGAGCTCAGAGTTTAAGGACTGTGACTGTTGGTAGTTGTCATTTGATTTTGTTTAAATTTGCCAAATTGTGAATTTGTGGGTTATTGTTGTTCAGACAATTGAGCTAAGCTAGCTAGCAACTGCTAATGTCAGCGGTCACTTGTCACCCTAGATGCACTGCGTATGCACTGCGTGTAGCGTCACTACGTACATTTGGTCCTGTGTTTGGTCCGGTGAGCTTTGACACTGCCTAGAACCGAACCAGGGTTCACTTGCAAGCGAACCAAGACCCACGTTTTCAGGCGGACCAGAGTTCACTTGTTTGGTCCGCACCAGAGTTCGGATGAGCTTTCACACCTGCCCAAACGAAGCGGACAACCCAAGGAAACAAACTCTGGTCCTTTTGAAGCGGACCAAACAGCTCTGGTGTGAAAGCGACCTAACATTCAACCAAACAACCCCCCTGCATGGCACCCCCACCCCCCATATCACCTACTCCTTCTATTGTCTTTATAAAGGATGTCCCGGCGTGGGTCGTGCTGCAGCTGGAGGATGATTACCGAGGAGCCGTTCATTCAGCTCAACGCCTGCAGATAAATTTAGATTGGCCCAGCAAATGGTTAAGAGGATTAGGCCCGTGGCGTGATTTGCTTTTCACTTGTAAAAACAGCACAGCAAGTTGTCTATCTTCTTTTTAATTGATGCATAAGGCGAGGACACACGTCTGTCAGCGGCGAAAACATCCCTCACCACTTTCTCCCACACACTTTGCTTTGTCTGCTCAGCAGCATCGCAGCCCGCCGTTGTCGGCCGTTGCGTCAAAGTGGCGACACGGTGCTATTTTTAAATGGCATTGACAGGCCATGATCACTGTAAATGAGAGGGCGGAGGAATGCCTGGTTAAATTAAGCATGACTTTTGTTAATCCCAGCATGGAGTCGCACACAATGACTTGACGTCAAAGAGGAGAACTTTGCTTTGGGACTCTTGACAGCAGCATTGTCTCCACATCTATGCAAATCTATGCTTTCATGTCAGACCGGGAGGCAGTGACACAAATTAGATGCGCACAGATACATCAGTGCACCATCTTGGCCTAAATAAAACCACTCGTGCTCGCTGAAGTCAGTCTACACTCAAGCACGATGCAAACACACAGTGCAGATTAACATCCTCTTGCAGATGCATCAATATTTTCAAGACGAAAACACTGCGACACGCACTGCAGTGACCCACTTCCACCTGTGTCTATAAAACAAGACGAGAAGAAAGCTGCTCTCTGCGGGGAAGACACGGACTGGAAAATTCCTCCTTCAGTGGCCAAACAAACAGCGTGAGGCCCAGAAGACGCCTGCACAAACTTGGCATTGTTCGGAAGAATAACTGCCTTATCTCAGGAATCCCTGGGCTTTGGGCAGACAGACGGACTTGCAAAAGGACTTCTCGGTGGAAAAACAAAGGCATTCCTCTGAGAAAGGGAATGAGAGGATTTGAGAAAAGGGACGATTTGTTGGGACATGCAGCAAAGTGTCTGAATAATCAGTAAAAGACGTGTGTAAACTTCACCCAGCTGTCGGTTTTCCTGCAGGCTCGCGTGACCCAGTGCCCTCGGTAAATGTTTCACAAACAGTGAAGGACAAATGCAAAGCGGTTGTGTAACACTGTTTAGATGATGGCGCTATGATTAACCCCTCAACCTCCTGCCTTCACACAAAGCTGTTGACTTCATGCTCGACCTTGTAAGCGAATCTCCACACGATCCGCAGAACACATTTCAGGCCACTTTCTGAACAAAGTCAGTCAGTCGCTGGTTGTAACCTACATATTTCTGGCCTGTTTCCACTCACCGTGTTTATGGCGGCGATGCAGTAAAGCGCTTTAACTGCTTCACAAACATTATAAACTTTGTAATTAAAATACTGTCCTTTGACCCGTTGGTGTTTGATGTACGAGAAGCACGTGCGAGCTCCGTTCACTACAAAAAGAAATCTCCAGTTTAAGGAGGTCTTTGTATTTTTGTAAACAGCGCTGGAAACAGGTTGACGTTATCTCATCACACCGCCATGTTTTTCACTCAATCTCAGTCAGTTCAGTGAGGAGCAGATCTGGACTAACACTGGCTTCTTGAAGCCAACACAGATATTAAAACCTTAAAGTTGTTTTTTTTAAGAGGGGAACATTTCACAGTAACAATACCTTATCAAAAACTGTACATTTTAGACTATTAAACTGAATTTGTAGCAGAAAAACTATGAGAAAACACAAATATGACACAAAACAGAAACATAGTTCAGATGAAAGTCTTAGAAGAAAAATATCACTCAAATATATTTAAAAAATTTGAGCTACAACAAACTTTCCTGAACTACAATAATAAAGTAGTGTGTGGTGTGGGCAAGCCTGTATTATGAACATGTCTTTTTGCAGTTCTGTGCTATTTTTCCTCTTATATATACACAATGCCGATATGTCTATGATAAGCTCAAATTGGCTGATAATGTATCAGTTGGGATAGACGGATAAATCGGACGATATTAGCTTAGCGCAGATATGTCGGTATCAGCGTACGCGTATATGTTGGGTGATAAGTAACAAACTGCGGTGCAGAAATGCCAAAGTAGGTTTAAGGTCATTTAGAAACATTTTCTCCTCCTGAGAGCACCAACAGGTTGATTTTTTCACAATTAAATGTCCGTTCAGAGACACAACAAAACAAGGGACTATGTTAAAATTGTTCGTTTACGCTACATTTTTATGTAAAAAAAAATGTACTTTTATGTTTTTAATACATCATGATCAGATTTTTTAAACATCCCAAATATCAATATGAGAATCAGTCATTAAAAAAATCCAGTGGGGTTTGCTGAAGTGTTTTACTGATCAACTTCCCTGCTAAGATTTGGTTTTAGTCAAGCTAGCCTTATTTTAGAGGGCGTTACAGACTGTACAAAATACAACACCCTCCATCCTCAGACATATTATTCATGTAAAGAAATATTCATTCATTCATCTTCTATACCCCGACTATCCCTTTCAGGGTTGTGGGGGGGCTGGAGCCTATCCCAGCTATCAACGGGTAAGAGGCGGGGTACACCCTGAACTGGTCGCCAGCCGACTACAGGGCAACATACATACTACCATTCACGCTCACACTCACACCTAAGGACAATTTCAAGTCACCAATTAACCTAATGAGCATGTTTTTGGTCTGTGGGAGGAAGCCGGAGTGCCCGGAGAGAGCCCACGCATGCACGGGAAGAACATGCAAACTTCGGGGAACCCAGGGACCGAACCAGGCACGCGCACTACCTGCTGCGCCACCGTGCCGCCCATAAAGAAATATGACACAAGAACATCTTTAACGGAAGAAACAAGTGAGAAAACTTTGGAAGAAGAACTGAGGAAAGACGCACAAAAGACGTATTTACATGGCAGACGGGAGCAGCAGCCACTTGCAGCCATGTCTTCAGTAGTTTGATGCCAAAAATCCTCAAATAAATTTCTGGCAGTTGAATGCAACCTGGGTGAAAGCTGAGGATGATGATTCCACCCATAAATCAAATCCCTCTTTAAGCTTCTTTATTGTTTCAATGTGAAAATGTGTCACCAGGAAACACATCAGAAAAGGTGAAATTAGCTCCTGAGACTCTAAACTCTAAAACTGCAGGTTAGTAAAATGACTTATAAAATTGTAAAATTGGCTTTGTTTAAAGCACTCTCATGCTTTAACCCACACTGAGCCACCAGTGACCTTACAGGGGAATATTCATGACTTACTGCTAACAATACACAACCACATGCGGGGGATGTAGTGTTTGTTCAAGCAATGCTCACACAATAATCAGCCGTACATCAATAAGAGCGGTTACTGTAAGACGACCCAACACGTAGCAGGCACTTAGCACTGGGAATCATGTCAGAGGCTTTGGCCCTTGATATCGTACAGTACACAGATGATTCAATTACTCCGCTGGGACAGTTACATAAGAAGGAACATGAGCAGCAGAGGAGACGGGGCTGAAATGCCAAGCAGTCCCTCCAGGCCGGCTCTCTGCAGCCTTCGCTTACAGGACAAATGAAACCCGAATGGGCAAAGATTTGATCAAGTAATTCTGCAGCACGTGCGATCTTTGGGTCTCTGCATCTGGAGAGCGTCAAAGTGGCACCAGCTGGGCCGCGAGCAGCAGACGGTCAGGGTGTGTGAAGTAAAACGTGTGCTGCTTTTGGCCATCTGCACCGATGATAAAAATAAAGAAATGTCTGTAACTGATCTGAGGATGACCATCCAATCAGAGCCGTGTGACTGGTCTTGACAGTTTATGAAGCAGCCTCATATTAAGATGCACACATTCAGCATGGACTAGTTTCTTAGTATCTGTGATTTTCTGGTTTTGCTCTGTCCTCCACGCGGCTGCAAACCCCACAGAAACAGCATTTTGCTTTCCTGATTTTGCTAATTTTTTTTGTCTTTTTTCCTTGAAATTTGGGCTTCAACCAATGGTAAGCAGGCTTCTTAGTTAAATGTCAAATCTTTTCTCATCTGTTTTAATCATGTTTATTATTGATGTCAGGAGTCTGCACCGGGTGTTTTATTTTGAAAATCTACCGCATTCCCTGCACCATTCCTGTTTCTGACTTCCTGTCTGGTTTGATCTGCTCTTTGCAGATTGATGCGTCATCTGTCGCATCTCGTACAAAATGCTTCCTGGATTTCGGGGTTAGTGGTTATAAAGCATTTATTAACGCCTTAATCTGGAGGTGAGGGTTAGATTATAATTCACGCACCACAACTTCCTTCCTTACTATCAATAATCAGTAATTAGGAGGTAGTGGAGGTAAAGCTCTTAGTTAACGGCCTTGTAGTTGCACCATACAGTCATACAGAATAAAGCATTAATGAGACTTTTTAATGACTAATAAAGAGCCAATATGCTACTAAAATGGATGCTAACAGGCATCTAGTTAATGGTGAACTTGTTTACCTCAATATATCGTGACCCAGAGTCCCAGATATTTTCTGTTTTTCTCTACATTTATGGCCCACGGTGCAGTTTAAAGTGTCAGTTAGGACACGCTGACGGCCGAGGTCGGGTCCCGCTCGCAGGACGGGGGCTGGGTTGCGTAACGAGGACATGAGATTGTATCTGACACAGAACGGCATCGCTGTAGTTGCCTCAGGACGATGTTCCCTCTTTCATAACACTTTTATGTGTTCTTAATCCTGCATCACTAAGCCTTCCTACAACCGAGGCCGAGTTCTACCTCCCTTACACCTGCCCTCATCTCGCTCCAGTTGAGCCCCTCGCTCTGAATCTAGGTCTGACCACGCCGCCGCCCACTGAGACGCTGAAGACGAGCAATAAAAAATGTCCCAGTGGCTCTGCGCCGCCGTCCTGCAGCATGAAACCACGTCGCTCTCATTCTGAGTGAAAACCTTCAACTTTATCTGACTGAACAAACACACTTCACCATTTCATACTAACAGGAGACGCCTCGGAGAGCGACTGCTGCTCAAACTTCACAAAGGCAGACATCAAGTGTTTCTCAAGATATTTTTTTTAAGCTTTTTTCCAGCTGCCAGTGGCTCCTCCATTTCCATCAACAGCACACTCTGAAACATGAACACATACGTTAAAAACCTGCAGAGAATCAAGTAGTACATTGATCAGTAAGTCTGGTTCTCAGCCTGCTGATGACATGCTGAAGGTTGTATTTGAGTACTCTGTGCACCTTTTGTCTAGCTCTGCTCTGAAAATACATATTCCTGAAAAAGCAGATTGGACGTCATCTAACAGCAGCCAACTGGTCCCCTGACCACTGACGTGTCAATCCAATCACATCCTAATTTACACTCAAACCAAACACATCTTTCACTGTATATCAACCAGTGATTGGTTGACAGCAGCTTGAAGGCTTCACTGAACGTCCTACTTTTATTCCTGATTAATATTTCATAGTTTTTTATCACGATAACTGAGCTTTGTACAGATTTGGTTCAGCGTTTTGAGGCGCAGACGTCTGGTAAACGTGTGCTGATGGATATGTAAAACCAACCATGACAGGATAAAAGACCCGCTACTCTGCTCGAGCTTGTGCCCTCAGTTTGAGGGATGTTTTGGCCTCTCTGGCTGAGACAAATGACCAATCACCGTCTCCATCTCTCTCTTTCATACAGCTATAAATCTTTACCACAACAGACCATGAATTAGTGTCAGTGATTGACGATTGGCTATATAAGGAAAGTTTATTTTCCTCCGCACTAAAAACCAGTTTAAAGCGAGCCTTCACCCCGCAAAGACTGATCCTGGTTGTCCTGGTACATCACTGTCATGTCAAACCAACAGAGACACAAATGCTAAGCTCTTACCCATCATCTGTCCTGAGCCAGTGAACCACATCCCTCAGATCTCCGGGTTCAGCCAGACCGACAGCTGCTGACCGACTGAGGCCGGACGCCTCGGCCCGCCACCACACACACACTTTCCTGCTCATTTCTACGGTCGATGCACAGCTGGAAACATCGATGCAGGAGTTTTATTTGAGCAGAAGCATCACAGGCTGTGATTGACATTCACTTACAATGAATACACAGTGTTGTGAATGGTTGGTTTGGTTTGGGAGGAGATGGCGCTGCCTTGCTCATTGTGCCTATAGAGGATGGAGGTGAGCAGGACTCAGGTGAGCCCGATTCAAAAGCTGGAAGTTACTGATCTGCAGCTGATCGTCCAATCAGAGACTGATCTCAGGCACTTTGTGAACCTTGCATTGTAAATCAGTGTGTTTTTTGGATTTGTTTTGGTCACTTTGGGCTCATTTTCTGACATTTACAACAATAAGAGCTGCAGTCCTAATTCGGATTATTCAACTGAATCATTCTGAAAGAGTCATGTGTAAATCTGCAGGTAAAATCTGAAGGAAACATAATCTGTCTGACCCCGATGGCTTTGATTTTTGTTTTATTATTTCAACTTCCCATCTGGCGTTTCATGACATCTGTAAAAAAAAAAAAAAAAAAAAATCAATTCCAAACCAGCAACAAGCAGCAGAGGCTTTAATCCCCTGCTAAAAAACGCCATTAAAAGACCCCCTGTGGGATTAAGACGGGCAGAGTGATGTGCAGAGAGCGCTGACGCTGTGATTTAAGAGTAAATCACAGTATTTAAGATTTCATCCATATAACCGTTCAGACAGGAATCCAAACATAGAGTCTGTTTATTCACTGTGTTCTGAAGCTGAACCTCTTTGATTCTCTCTCTGACTGACCTTCACGTCACTCAGAGAGAGAAACCCACACCACTCTCTGTGGGTAAATTACATGCTGTCAACATCAGCCCACACCAGGTCTCTGAGCTGACGTCCAATTAGAGCGGCAGCAGGCGACTGACCTTCACGGGCGTTATCAAAAGATTAGCTAACGCAGCGCGCTTTGAAAATAAGATAATATGATGAAAATGTGATTATAATAGAGTCAATTAGAGACCGCAGACGCAAAACACAGAGTACCTGAGCTACTCAATTAACTGAAAATGAAGGACTTTCTCGATTATCCAATCAGTCGTTTTGCTCGTGAAACGTCAGAAATTGGTGAAAGAGCTGAAAGTCGTGTCTTTAAATGTCTTGTTCTATCCGACCAGAAGTCCAAAACCCAAAGATATTCAAATTACTTTTCAACTATATGACGAAGGAAAGAATCTTGAACCAGAGACTGTTGAAAAGATTAAAACGCAGCCTCATTCATTTCAATGGAGTCCGTAAAACAACATGGCGGCGGTGCCAACGCAACATACGGCATCCCTCTGTAGACAAGTTTAACCTGCCTCTACTCTTGCTGCAAACACATGCCTGGTAGATTACTTTCTGTGAATAAGACAAACTATCGTGCAGTGTTTTGGCCTATGAGAAGACCTGAAGCATCAATTTGTTACTCAAACTAGACTCATTGGTCGGTGCATCAAACAATACACCCCTACCCACGAACCCCCGCTGTCCTGGTTTCCCTGGCGGTCTGGACCCTCATCAAGTGGACGTTTTTGCCAACAAGCCATGAAAATTGCCGTTTTTGTTGCGTTTGCTGTAAAAGTTGGTCAGAACAGGCAGAAATCACCCACTGCTAACATTTGTCTGTTCTGCTCTGCCAGCAGCAGCTTTACGACCAGCAATCCAACATCCAAACATCTTCAATTAAGATATAAAACACGGAGAAGCTGGAGTCAGAGAAGGAAAATTTAGCTAAACGAATGTCTGTTAATTTTCTGCCTCAGACAAAATGTGTTTTAATGTTAAGTCAACATTAAAAGTGGCGGCTTCAAGGTCACATCGCGGCTGTAACGAGACCAGCTGCCTGCTGTGCGTATCAGGACATCGCTCTTCTTATCAGCTGTATGACTTCGCACTGTTCCCTCAGTCAAGCTGCGGCAGCATTAACCCAGATACTGAAGTCTGGTAGAGAAAAAGCTCCCCTCTTATGCAACTCCATCATCTGAACGGGGCCGCATCGCCCGCAGTCTGATCCTCACAGTCAGAAAGGAATGAAAAGAATGACGGGACGAGAAGAAAATCACCGGAGGTTACGCGGAAGTAAAAGCCATCGTGTTCGCCGGCGCCTCGGGCCAACTGACGGCCGCGTCCGAGGTCGAGGCCGCGGGCAGCCGTGCATCAACTCGACTGAAAGAAGCTAAAGAGCTTTGGTCTTTCACAAGGATTTGAGTTTCTCCGCCGCGCTGGCCTTGAGGTTTATGTAAGAGAACGACTGGCAATCAAGCCGGGTGACGTCAGCGGCCTCTGGCAGATGAAGAGGGGCGAGAACAAAAAGCAATCAGCAGACAGAGTCCGGCTTAGGTTAAGATGACTGAACCGCATCACCGATCTGTGTGGTCATATAACTACTTACTACATTTTTTTTATTATTTCCAGCTACCTACCGCTTCCTAAGAAAACATATCAGTCGTGATTAATTTCCTCTTATTTTAGCCAAGTCCACGGTTAATTCACAGCTTTACATAATTCAATGAGTCAAATTTCCGTTGGCTCCTTTCTCAACAACCAGCTGTTCATAGCATCAGCAAATGAAAAAGCCATTTCTCTGCACATATTGGGAGTTCTTGAACAAAACAAAAGGGTTATGTAAGCTCCTCCAACGACTGGAGCTGGAACTTTACTGAGCTCAGCAGCAGCGGCGACATTTCTGCCACTGACGCAGCGGATTCGCAGTTAATCAGAAATGCAGAGCAAAGTGTGCAGGAGGCGTTAAACTAAACTGATTAATGCTTTGGAAACAAGTTATTTATTAATGCGAGGACCGGAAGCATAACTCAGAGCATGTTTTCTGACTGCACAGAGAAAAGAAAGAGTGCTAATGCAGATTTTCCAGACGAATCGGCCGACGGAAGCCATCAGCCTGGCTCCCCCTCCCCTCCCACAGCAGCGTTTTGGACAGACACTCCATATTACAGCATTATTAATCTCTAGTTTACGTATCTCTGGGTTACATATCTGCCACAGCTGGCGGGTCCAGACCTGCTGGCAGAGTGCCCCCCCTCCGGTTGCACAACATGGGTCTATCCATTCTGTGTTACTTTGTGCTCCAGCCTACATTTCAGAGAGAGGTACTCATACTACTTCACCACATTTATTAAGATTTAAATTAAATTTAAATTAATATCCCAACCTTTGGCTTTGGCTGGTGACTCCTGAATACAACGATGTCCAGTTCAGGTTGTGTTTCATGAGACGTTAGCAGGTGCACCAAAGACAAACATCCCCTCAATACTTGTCAAACGGTTTAATTTCAACTGTTTGATGAACTTTTTTCAATATTTCACAAAAAGTATGAAACAAACAAGACAGTTAAGATGGGAACCTAACTGAATATACTAGTTAAAAAGCACCTTGACTTCAACATGCATCAGAGCTAACAAGCTAATGTCATATATAATAACGGAGATAAAAAGTACTTTCACTTCTGAATGCAGCTATTCTGATGTCTTATTAATCATTTGGGCCATTTTTCATGACAAAATGTTGCTTGTTCCAGGCTGTAAAATGTGAAGATTTGCTGCTTTTTGCTGTCTGATGTGACAATAAACTAAATGTCTTTTGGGTTTTGGACTTGTGGTTGGACCCATCAAGACATTCATAGATGTTACTTTGAGCTCTGAGAAACCATGATCAACATTTCTGGCTAGTTTCTGACATTCTGTACACAAAAACATAAAAACTGGGAGACTAATCGATCATCAGATCTGTGACTCACAAACAGCAGCATCTTTGTCAGTTTATCTCCTCGATGTAAACGTCAGTAAAGCCACACAGCGTGACGTGGACGCCTCGTGTGTACAGATTTAAAATCGAAGGCAGCTTAAACCTCCGGTACAAAGGTGAGTCACACCAGGCTGAGCGCTGAGCAGCAGCTTTTGTCAGCCACAAAAGAGCTCGAGCCGTCGGGACTTTGATATTCAGGTTTTCAAAGAAAAGACAGAAAGAACTGAGGGCGCTTCAGAGAGCTCAAACAAACTGCAGCAGATAAAACGAACGACCGATGAATCATTTTTAGAAGCTTTAAAGCGTTTAGGGCTCCTCGCGCCGTCTGCACCCTCTGGATCGATCAGCAACCAGCTATAAATCTGATTCTCCTCAGCTGCCAGTGGGATTGCTGGAGTGCTGCAGCACAACGTGCATCAGTCAGTCTAAGAGTTATGTAAGAGTTACGGCCTTCCAAAGAAATTTCCATTCAAATAAAACCACCGCGTTTATGCAAATAAGCATCAGATTGGAAACAGTGCGGCGCCAAAATGCATCACTCCTCCAAATGTTTTCAGGAAGTTTAGTCGTTCTGGAAGTTTTGTTTAATGTGAACTTATTATCTTAACTTATTTTCGGGCTTAGCAGATGTTTTATATGTCTGTGTCACATGCTTTCATTTGATTCATGTTCTGTATCATAAGTTCAAGTTCGTATATTCTTTTTAGGCTTTTCCCCCCGACTGTGCAAAGAGATATTAGCGTTTGGCGGACAGATCTGGTCAACGGGAAACTTTCCTGCTCCTATTCAAATGAATTTTGTGTGCCAGCCTCACACAAACAGCTGTGTGTGTGTGTCACGCTCTGAATCTTCCTCGGTATCCGTTTTGCATACCGCGGCTGGTTCACCTGGTTTGTTTGTCGATACTACATCAAGGAACTGCAGCCGCAAGTTTTTTTAACACTTATGTCACCTCCGACTTTTTCTGACATCACTTCCTTGAAGAGTCACGAATGCTTGGAAGTGACCCGAAAGCTCCGAGTTTCCTTTTGGCTTCTGAGCTTTTAAGAAACGAGCGCGCGTGTTTTGTGACTTTCACCCAGGAGGCCTTGACCTGCTGTCATGAGATTGAAATGGTGATGGGCGGCGAACAAAAGGCCTTTTCTTCATCTGCAGCCTTGTAGACCGGTAGACCTCTGCGGATCAGAAATGTGAGCGCACACGCTGCCTCCGTAGCACCACATGAGACGAGCCGTGTGGTTTCACGTGCGCTCAGGAGACGAGCTGTTTGTGTTAGGACAGGAGGACGGAGGGAGGCCGGACACACTGATACGGTCCGTGTCAGATCCAGGCCGCTGTGCAGTTTCCCCTCATGTATAATGAGTGAGTGCTTCATTTGAGGGATTGTTGTCACACTGTGACAGTTTTCATTCACACACTGCATTTTAGAGCGAAGGCGTCTTCAGGAAATGAATGTAAGTGTCTGTAATGTCCCCAAAGGTGATGTCCTTTACACTGTGTTACATTATAAAACTGATCAGATATGCGAATTGTTTATCAATATATTCAGTTCTAAAGTATCTCAAGACCTGTCAGATAATGTTTTACAACACTCTGTCAGTGTTGGGACTCCATATTAAATCGCTGTCTTTGATTAAACAGACACAGGCTGGCTCCACTTCTCTTGTATGCACTTTGAAAAGAACATGACTCACTCACAAGCCCACATTTTTTTAATTGTTGCTGCTCTCGAACATCCTTTCAAAAGCAAATTATGCACTTGTTTATGTAAGCCTTTTAAATGTCAAGCACTCCCGAATCTTTGATCAGTTCACGCAGGCTCGGCCGCTTTTATCAGAGCACAAATAACATAAAGCAGAGCAGATTCAAGCTTCAGTCGGACATTATTATACAACAGCAGGGCTGCTCTGATGCCAGATATTATTTAAGATCGATATCACTCTGTTTGCTACGTAAAGCTGCAGCCCGCAGCCGGTTAGCATAGCTTAGCGTAAAGGATGGAAACAGCTATCTTATGGCCCGGCTGCAGTTATGATGCATTGCCTTATAAGAGCCACTGAAGCCTCTTTTTGGGGTTGATGCCGATTAGAAAATAATAGCTTTGATGCTACTTCCTTTCCTTCATCAGATTTTAAATGAAACAGCTGTGATATGGATTTTTGTAACCACTGACAGCCATGTTTCCCAACCTGAAGGTCAGTCAAAGATCAATCTGAGGGGCCATTAGATGATTAAAGGTTTAATAAAGATAAAAAATGTATTTCTTTTGCACAAATATGTATTTTTATGTCTGATTCTTCTCCTTTTGGATGCTTCGGTCTCTTTGGGCCTCTCTTTGGTTGAACTGCTCGAAACTCTCCAAACTAAGGCCGTAAACCTGTGATGAGGAGTCACAACAGAGCTTCATTTCACAGGGGCACGAGCCAAAAAGCTTGAGAACCACCAGCCTATCGGACCAGACTAATACTGTTGATCATCCAGCTCTGAATTCATTCAAAGACAAGCCAAAAAGATCATTTGTCAGACTGATCAGCCTTTACAGCACCACACAGCCAGAACTAACAGCTCCACCCTCTCAAACACAACCAAATCCTCTGAGCAAAGGGTGGTGCTGCAGGACTTTCAGGCTCACTGAGTCCCGCCTTCTCCACGTGTCTCTGTATGAAATGTATGGATTTCATGTGTGTTTGAGTACTAAACTTGTATGCAGGGTCTGGCAGCCAAAAACAGGCGGTCCTCCCACAGCGGCTGCACCTGCAGGTCAGAGCCCGTCTCCCCCGCTGGCTTCTTTCTTTGGAGCCTCTCCTCCCTGGATGTTACGTAAGGAACTCCTCCACTGGACCAGAGAGAGGAGAGCAGACTAAATACACGAGCTTCAAACCTTTTTACAGGAGCGACAAGTTAAAAAAGGCATTAAACCCAAACCTTTACTTGCATCCTCTCACAGAAGAAATTAAAATATTTGCTGAATGGTAGCTTAATTATTAGAAGGATTATTAATAAATAGATCATTTTGATTGCTGTATATCATTTTCTAGAATCATTTCAGCCTCTGGACTGCAAACATTAGTTTTGTTTAATTGATAATTCAATTGACATAAAATCAACCTGCAGCATTTGATCATTTACGTAATCAAAAAAATTCAGCCTCTCAGACGTGAATATCAACTGGCTTTTATAGTTTTTTATGAAATCTTTCAGTTTATGACTGATGTTCACACAGAACATCAGACATTGTCAGCATGTCAGCCTGGGCTTTCAGCAATTGAGATGGGTGTTTTCTGACACTTTAGGGACCAAATGATAGATCGATTGTCCAATTTTGTTTCTGCAAACGTCTTCTATGGCTGCTAATGACGACTTTTTTCATCATTAATTTGCAGCTGTTTTGCTTATGAAACTTGTTTTGTCCAATAAACTAACACCAAAAGATCTTCAGTTTACAGTGAGATAAAACGGAGAAAAACATCAAATCTTCACACTGGAGAAGCTGGAACGAGAGAGATTTTGGCATTTTTTGCTGGAAAAATGACTCAGTGTGCTAATCTATTAATCGACCAGTCGTTTCAGCTCTGAGTAAAATAAAGAAACTCTGCTGTGGCTTGAAGTTTGTACTCCTGCATCATCAGCCTGACTGGACATCACAATGTAATAAGTGTGATCGTCCTCTCTCTCTCTCTCTCTCACACACACACACACACACACACACACACACACACACACACATTATGTAGATGTTCCAGTCATGTTCTTCAGGACATGACTCGTCATCACCACTTCAGGCCTGCACCTGCTCCCTGCTTCTCATCCCCAGAGCTTTTCCCACAAACTGTCATGGCAGACAGGCTCATTAATATTAAACTCACGGCTCCGGGCCGACATAATCGCCCCGCTCTAAACTCTCGACAGCTCCCTAACGCCAAGCGGCAGTGATGTCATCTAATGCCCGGCAGACACGGAGCTACACATCTGGATTAAAACCCTCGGCACGGTGACGCGGCACTTATTTGTTTGACATTCATCTCAAGCTGTGAAAGAAACATTTCGAGGGCCGACTTGGCGCCTTGGCAGCATCGCGTCTACTTCCTGTTGGCTGGAAGAACGTGGTGCACCGCCAAATTAAAGGCTGAAGAACTAGTTTGCTCATTCAGCACTGTTACATAAAACACATGACTGCGAAAAAAAAAGTACTCTTTGGCTTAATTTCAGATATTTTTTTATAATAAACGGACAGAAAATGACTCTGCAGTTATTTTGAAGATCTGCTGCTTTTCTGTATCTTATATGACAATAAACTGACTATTTTGGGGTTTTGGTTGATTAAAACAAACAATCTGAATCCATCTCCTTCAACTGGAAACTATAAAAGCCATTTTTCACTATTTTATGACATCTGATCCAAACTCAATTAACTAAAACAAAGAAAAACAGCAGATCGTCCTTAAAGTTACGTTATTTTTGGTTCATAAATCATTGCATGTTTTCATTCGTTCTTTTAAAGACCATCATTGGCCTCAAACTAAATTAAAAACCCGACAGAGCTCTGACTTCCCGTATCTAACGCAGGCAGCAGGAGCTCTGTTCAGTGTTCAGCCTCAATCTTTCAAACAACATTCACACTGTTGGTGTTACTCTAAACCTTTAAAGCGGCTCTGCTGTGTTTGAGCTCAGGACTGAAGCTGAGGACAAAGCACAGCATGAGGGGCGTATGAAGAGGACAGAGGCGGTCAGAGACGTGAGCGGTGATGATAAAGAACAATTTCCCACACACAGAGAGCGAAAACTGCAGACTGAAGTGTAGAGACGTCAGGAAACGAGGCCGATCGGCTTCACTTCGACCAGATTCACGGTGACGGGCGAGTCCTGCAGTCCACACCCATTTCCACACATGTAGCATGTATACACAAACTCTGACTGATGCATTCCTGCCACATGCCAGAGCGCTTACCTCAACACACGCACACACACACCCTCTTAACAATGGTGTTGTTACCTGCTAAAGAGTTTCCAGTGATTTCAATTTGATATTTTGGATTGAAGCTGTTTCTATATTTATGTTTGTTGCAGATATTTGACATTTTCACGCAGTGATCAGCATTTGGGGCCGCTTTTTTCCTGATCAATCTATGGATTTGTTTCTGATTAAAGCTAAAATTGCTTGGTTTATGCATTGAACTGTCCATTTTCAAAACATGCAATGAGACAAAGCAGAGAAAATCTGTCTTTTCTGTTTGATAAATGACTTAAATGGTTAATAAATCACTGTCAACAGATTTTCTGTTCTCTTCTGTTGACTGAGCGGTGGATTAATCAACTAACCATTTCACGCGGCATCAATATTTGCCCACAGACGGGGTGGACAAGCTGCTGAAGAAGAATTTAATCATCATCCAAAAATAGGGAAATTAACTGCTTTTGGACACATCTGGGGCACAGAACTGATGAAGCCTCTTTGACGAGTGGTGAAGCATCTCGTGTAGATGTAGCTGAGCGGATCCAGTGATTTTATACATCTATATATTCAGTACTTCTGGACACAGAATTTTCTTTAAATTAAGAGGCTTTTCAAGGTATGTTTGTGTATTTTTGCTGTCCAGTACTGACCAACAGTAACACAGAGGTAAAGCAAGGAAAAGATGATGCTAGGACTATTCAACTATAATGTGTTTATATTAGTGCTGTCAAAAATATTGCGTTATTAACGCGTTAACGTAAATCAATTTTAACGGCGTCATTTTTTTTATAAGCTGTGGCCACTGCTAGTAGTGTAAGAAAAACTACAGGATCCGATTGTAAACCGGAAACAAAACAACAGGCACGCCCCACACACGTGTTTGGTCTTGCCTGCTCGCTAGCTGTGAAAAAGTAAGCTACTGGTTTGTGTGGATGTCAAGCGTGAAACGCCGAAATGGATGCAAACAAGATTCTGAATGGAAAGTTTAGGTTCAAAAAGTTGCCAGATGGGTCGACTGACAAGACCAAAGTTATCTGTGTGTATTGTTGGTGTGAACTGAGTTATCACCGTAGCATATCCAGTCTGAAATACCACTTGATGGCCAAACACACGGCGAATGCGAATTCTCCGCCGCCTCCTCAAAACCAGGTGACAATGGATGTCTTTCCACAGAGGCGTGTGGATACCGCAACTAAGAACAAGCTTACTGCAGCCATAGCAAAGTAATGTTCATTCTTTGTGGAGAGAAATAAGAGGCTGGGTTGATCAGCCTCTGGTGAATAAACAGAAGAGCAGTATAGTCTGACTGCTTGTATGTTCAAAGGAAACTTAAGAAAGGAAAGTTTAAGCCTGGTTTAACTGCACTATAGGCTGAGTCCTAGTTTACAATGATGTGCACTTTGTAACTTTATCTTGTATCACCCTGTTTTGATCCCTTAGAAAGGGTTGTATTTATTTTTTGTCATCTGTTTATTGACAGTGTTAAATTGTGTGAGATTTTGCTTCAAATGTGAACGACTGCTCAAAGTGAGAATGTTAGTGTGAAATAAAACACTACATGTTGTTGTTTTCAATAAAAAACATTTGCACAAAGCAAGCCTATCCACTTTTCCATGTTGATAAGAGTATTAAAATGATAATTAATGGGATATTTAGAATAGATAAAAACATGTGATTAATTTGCGATTAATCGCAACAACTTCTTGGTCCCCGGATGATTTACCCTGATAATTTTGGTAATCCTCTGACTTTTCCACTCGCGCCCGAAACTAAAACAGCTGTAAAACTAATCCCAAACCTCAGCTGCACTTTATGCTTCATGCTAAGTAGCAAAAGTCAGCATGCTAACATAAATGAAGATGGTGAACATGGTGGACACTACACCTGCTAAACATGTTAGCATTGTAATATTAGGGTTATGGGTAATGTTACGCTGATGTTAGCATTTAGCTCAAACCACTGCTTCGCAGCCTCACAGAGCCGCTAGCATGGCTATAAGACAGGAAATAAAGTAATCCTGCGCATTCTGTGAAAAGCCTTTATCTACTCATTCATAGCTTTAAGTATGTGACAGATACATTAGCTGCTCTCAACTCTCCCACACACGCATTCACATCATTTCCAGTATCCCACCACTTCCCCGTAATCCTCCCCAGTAGCACGGCAGTTAGGTAAGACTATGAGAGGTGTTGTGTAACTTTCCCAGCACAAAGCATTGGTGATAGACATTTAAACCAATCCTGCTCACTGGTCTGCAGCGCTGCACACATGCACACGTACATTCATACAGTTATAATGCATGATTGCACGCACACGCAGCCCCTGTTATGCACTTATACAATAAGCTATGGAAGTGGCAGATAACGACATTTTTAGAGGGCAGGCTATAAGTCAGGCTAGCAGAAAGCGGTGACATTAATGATCTGACCTTTTAGTGTGATGCAATGTGTCTCATTATCATTTTTTACTGACCTGTTCAAAAAAAAAAAAAAAAAAAGCAGAGGACTTCTGAGAATCACATCCAAGTGAGCGGATGAGTGGGCTATTTTTATGCATTATATTTTCCATCCTGCTCTGTCCTTGGGGGTAGACTGGCCAGATGCCCTACTATAGTCCAAGCAAAGTGCGGTGTCCTCATTACTGACAGAAATGAAGCTGTCACATTTTTAATCGTGCAGCGGCACAGTCGGCCTAAACTTTCCTTCCTCTAATCATTCAGTACATCGAGTGTAACTTCATGAAAGGCCCAAAGTGGGTCACTTTCTGTGCTTTAAGCCTGACCCCACTTGTTTAAACTTAGACGACGACATCCAGGTGATGTGCTCCATCAGACGTACATTATATCTGGCTGTCGACACAAACTCTTTGTATTCCAAAGGGAAGCGTCTGACACGGAGCCGTTAAGTGATCGAGTGATTTGCGAATTGGGCTTATCTTGTCAGACTCCTTTCAACGTGTATCTCTCAAGTGGCTGCGAGAGCCTGTTCAGCAGCGTCGACGTGAGGAGGAAACGTCGAGCATCTTGTGTCTGCTGGTAAAAATGCCGTCTCCTCCTTTCACTCTGGGAAATTACCAGCAGGCGTTACATGCTTACATGCATACCAACTAAGTGTAGATCGCCTAGAATCACAACATAGAGTCTGACATACTTAATGCACCATTTCCTGTTCCCTTAAAGAAATAAGAAGACGTCCCTGAAGGGTCTCCGGTGCATGAGCTTATTACAAATCTTTCCAGACCGTTTCTGACTGCTTCATATTACTGGAAGATTTTCTCTTTGCTTATTGTCAGCAAGCTGGTCAGCATCTTCCAGCAGGTAACACAACTCTCATACTTTTGGTCAGACTTGAGCTAAATGCTAACTTAAGCACGCAACACTTTTTTTTACTTTTTTAAATTCAATGATCTCAAGACTTCATAATTTGTACCGTTCAGTCAGGTTTAAGCAGCTGTATTTGACATTTTTCACAGCAGACATTTTGATTCGTAACAGCGGGAAAAGCATATGCGACTAACAACGTTATCGACAGTTAGTTTTCTGTTAAAGCGTCCCAGTAAGCCGTGACAGTGAGCCAGCATGCACAAGACCCTGAGACCGAGGCAGCTCTGTGAAAGAGGCCTATTGGTAAATGAAACGACAGAAAACAACAAAAACTAAACACAAAAAGATTCACCAACAGTTTTCAGACATCGTGCGTGTCCTTTCTGTCCACGTCGAGTGTGACTCAACTCTTCACATTTAGTGTCACACGGTTCTTAAGACGACTAAAGCAGCCCGGCCTGTTTCTATTTATGTGGCAGTGGGTGATTAGCTCCTCCATGTCTAGAGAGCATTAAATCCACCCTCACCTACTGGTTGACCCTCAAACAGGGACTGACATCAGGCTTCTCTTTGACATCCTTGAAACTGAACAATTGTTTTCTGCAGCTCTGCACGAAGACAGATCTGGCATTACATTAGATTTTCATGGGAACCAGAGAGCTGAGCCGACACACACACACACACACACACACACACACACACACACACACACACACACACACACACAGACACACACCTGACAGGTCTTTCTCTAGCATGAGCTGCTGCTACTCAGGTTAAAGATAGCAACAGGTGAGCCGGCGCTGTTCCCAGAGTGACCTACTGTACAGACAGAGTGATCTCAATCCCTCACCTCCTGTGGCCTCCTTGCTCCTGCTCACAGGTTATTTGTCCTTCGCATCCACAGACTTGACTCAGCGGTCATGAATTGGCTGAACAATGCTGAGACAGGAGAGCGGTGGACAAACACAGGTGCAGGACGAGATGAGCGCATGTGATTCAGTACACCTGCTTTTGGAGGGAGAGTTGAGTTTTAATGAATTCAACATTAGGGCTGCAGCAAAGCACTTATTTTCACTGTCGAAATAATGTGTTGTTAAATTAATCTTTTTTTTTGAGTAGCTGATTAATTATTTACTTCTGATATGAACAGAAAAAGAGCAAATACAAAAATCTTTATTTTTTCTTGTAAATTACCAAAAACATCACAGCTTTTTTTTGGATAGATATGTCCATTAAATATGAAGCTAAAGCTTAGCTTAGCTTAGCATAAAGACTGGAAACAGCCAGCCTGGCTCTGTCGAATGATAGCAAAATCCATCTACTGGCTCCTCTAAAGCTCACTAGAGTTTGACCGATAAATCAGTCAAGACGATATCGGCTCATTGCTGATTTATCGCAATATATTGGTCCATAAATGACAAGAAATTGAAGCACAGAAATGTCACGTTATAGATTGTCAACTAGTTTTTCAACTGTAAAAGTCCTGCTCATTGTTAAGATAAAAAATGAATTCATGGGAACAAAAATCATTTATTTCAGGCTAGCTGTTTCCCCGTTTCCAGTTTTTATGCTAAGCTAGGCTAACCATCTCCTGGCTCCAGCTCCATATTTAACAGATTAAAGGTGGTATCAATATTCTTCATTGTTTAAATCAGGCATGTCGAACCTCTTCCAACCAAGCAGCAGCACACCAGACTTGACTCATTTCATCAGCTGATCTCAGTCTTCAGACAGCTGACTGGTCAGACTGCGTGCTCTTGATTGGTTGGAGGAAAAACCTGCAGCCACACGGCCCTTTGTGGACATGCCTGGTTGAAATCATCACACAGAGCGTAACCGGGGTCAAGTTAAGGTCAGTCAACCAACAGGAAAATCAGATTTCAGTGTTTGTGTCTAACAGGAAAAATTCCGTTTAACAAGCAAGACAGCAAACAATCGCTTCCCTCGTCCCCGTGTCAACGAGACTCCTCAACAGCGAAGGCGTCAGTTCCAAGCAGTCACATGTATGAATCATCTGATTGGCATGTTTCTGCCTCATCTCACGCTAGCTCATCCTCCACTGCTCGCACTCTTGCCCTGATTTAAATTACATGCAAATCCGTCCAGCCTAAAGCGGTCTGCCACACACATTACTCCTGTGCCTCGGCCTCATCGTGAAACACTCGGGCTGCACTTCTGTTCAAGCCAAAATCATCCCTGCAGCTTCGCTCAAGTCACATGATATCAAACTGTATTTATTTTCCCTTTCCCTGAGAACTGTGTCGTGCGGTGTTGCTCAAGGTGATGAGCAGGCTGGAAAAATATGTTTGTTGGCCAACTTGTTTCATTTCAACACAGGGCTGCAGATATGAAATGACTCAGTGAAGGTCTTAAAGAGGACGCCCGGCTCTCCTCCACTGCTCATTGGGATGAGTGCCTTTAAAAACTCTCCTTGACCTCTGGAGGTTTTGAAATTTAAATAATTCTCGTTAGTCGGCGGTGGGAGCACTTTGTGTTTGCTGTGAAGTTGGAGTTCAGCAGCAGGGCAGGAATCTGCGTCAGAGGCTTCTGAATCAGTAGCGACAAAGGCAGAATGAACGGGCTGTGACACGTCTCACATCGTAAATATGGACGGCAGCTCTCCAGTGATTATGTTTTATCAGCAATGCATATTTTTTTTAGCGCAAACAATCATCATTATCTGCAGGAACTTTGAGGATTGAGGAAACTGAGGCTGATCTGAGTTGCTTATCACCGCATAAATTCATACTTGTAAGTCTTTTGGGGGCAGTCCAAGTCTCATGTCCTTGAGGGTATGTCCAAGTCAGTCTGCATGTTTTGTGCCAATGAACACGCTTTGAGGCATTCTCTGACTGTCTCTCAGACGTCTGAATGCTGACCATTAGAAGTAGTTTTTACATTTTACTGGAAAGTCTCTTTAATGCATAAGTCGAACAATTGCATGTTCAGTGTGTGTGACCATAATAAGTCTGCCTCATGCTGTCTTTTTTCCTGCCTGTAGCAGGATTTTACCTGCTCACAATTTAAGATTTGAATGTTTTTGCTGTCTCAAGTTAAGTCTGTAGGGAGTTAAAAAACCTCTGGACCTCGTTTGACTCCAGCAGGCCTTTTCCTACACATGCGCTGGCTTTGCTGGACTCAATGGGATTTGCATGTCCATTACGACAGGGCTGCCCGGCTTTAAGGTGCACCTTTAACTGATGACGCACTGGTCTTAAGCTGATGGCGCTCAAAAGCAGCACCCTCTTTAGCACTGATTGCTATTGCTATGGTTGTTGGCAGCCAGTTATCTAGTCATCTTCATGGATTTTGAGGCTGTTTTTATGATTTTGTTTAGCAGCTTCTGCTTACTGCTTGAAAAACAGAGAGGATGATTGAAAGGGATGAAGTATCTGCTATGTCTGGCAATGATCAACACGGCATGGTTTGATGAAAGTGCCAATGGAAAAGCCCTGTAAGACTCCATTTAGTTAATGCCAGGTGACGCCTGTGTAAATGCAACCTGCACAGTGTCACCACAGTTCAAAGGTCACCTAACTCCACCTCTTCCTGTTAGCTCAAGCAAGTCCCAACAAAAGCTACAAGAGGCTGCAGTCTTCCCCTCACAAAAAGTGATTTAATAATACATGACACTTGTACCTGGGAGGCACCGTGTTTGTTGACATGGCTGCCGAGCTAATTTGCATAGTGAAAGCTGATCACAAAGCAGGCAGAATGGAGATAACGAGTACCCTTATTAATACCAGGCGTGAACACAAAAGCCCACAGATCAAATATCATTATCCAGATAATGTATCATGATACAGATCTCATGTTGATACAGGTCTACAGCTGAGGTGCAAACTGATAATTAACCTTTAAACGGAGCGCTGAAGCTGATCTGGTGGAGCAATATCTCACAAAGACAGCTGATATTGATTTTTACCTTTATTTCTCAGTCATCTGTATGTTCACTTTGCCTGTATAATTCATCTGTAACCTTCTAAGTTAAGCTCAACATGATTAGTGTTGAATTCAAACTAAATACAAATCTCTTTTTCCTCAGCTAACTGAACACAGTGTGATTGCAGCTCACTCGTCCAGCCTCCAAACCAAAATCATAATTCAACTCAGCACCTCGCTGTGTGACAAACGGTCTAACTCATCAATGATGCTGCTGTTGCCTGTATTCCTCAGGTGGTTCCTGTGTCATAGAAACTGGTTTCTCCTCCGGCGGGACTCCCACGCTCACGGGAGCCGTAACCAGACACCTGCTTTTGTTTTGTTCGATGCTCTCCAGGTAGATAAAAGAACAGATGAGGGTGGAGGTGGTGGGCTGATGGTGGTGAAGGGGGGGGGTGGGGGTGCATAGAGGAGGAGAGGCAGGTGCGTCACAGATCTTTGGTTTCAGCTATTTGCTCTCAACTGCAGGCAGGGCGATAAGAGGAAGAAACGGCAGAGGGAAGAGGGAAGTGCAGCGGGGAAAGTTATTTGCCTCTGAATCGAAGACTTTTCCGACCAGAGCTGCAGTGATAGCCGCTGAGAAGAGGACGGGGAAGGAGAGGGAGGCACATTTACAGGAGGGCTACATCTTTCTCAGGCACTCAATCACCTGGACGCTCTGCAGCAGACAGACGTTCATTCATCGGAGACCCGCTGGCCAAGAGCGAATATAATCAAACACTTAGGAGGACATGAAGACCGGCAAGAAATCCTTCATAGGTAGGCGCCCCTTTAATTCACTGTCTGTTATGAGAGTGTCTGGGGAGTAATGTGAAGCCTCTCAGCACCACAGCAGAGGAGGATGCACCTTGAGACGTGCAACTTTTCCTCTTTTGCGGGTTGACATTCATGTCTACATCTAACAGCTCAGTCATCTCAATATTGTGCCCTTTCTCGTCTATTCAGTCATGTGACTGTTACATTTTTATGACTGCTTGTTAACTACTCAATTCCTTCCTCCATTTTGCGTTCCCTCTGCTTGCTTTGACGTCGCTTTTTGGCCACACAAGCAACCAGAAGCCAAATTCAAAGGCATCATCTGGCACTCCTCCCTCTGTTCTTGCGTTGTCTGCTTAAATTTGTAATGTCAAACGCAGAGCCTCTCACCTCCTCTCTGCAGCTGCCTTGCTTTTCATCTCATTTGTCACACGAGAGGATAAAAGCGACTGCCAGGCCTTGACACTGTAACCAGGACTGAAAGGATAGGATGATTTTGGCATTCAGTGGTAGCCCCGAAAAACAGTTCTGTTCCCACAAATACAGATGGAAAGAAAAGGGCTAAGAGAAAAATGTGAAAGGCATATTTTCCCTTTTGTTAAAGCTCCTAAACATGAATAGTTTGACACATTTGGAAATACGTTGATTCAGTTTCTTGCCAGAAAATTGATACCATAATATACAGTGAATATGTTGCTAGCAGACAGGAAGCTTAGCTTAGCATAAATACTGAAAATAGGGGGAAACAGCTAGCCTAGCTATGTTCAACGGTAACAAGGTTACACGTCGTTTGCGCTCAGTCTGTTCAAATGCTAAAAATGACACGGTTTCGTCCTGGAGTCTCTGTTTTTCGACTGTCAAACTGACTTAAAGGATTGGACAAACACGATGTACAGGTTGACTCCGGGCTAGCTATTTCCTCCTGTTTCCATTTTTTATGCTCAGCTGAGCTAACCAGCTGCAGGCTTTAGCTTCAAATTCAACGTACATGACACGAAAAGGTATCGATCTTCTTATCCAACTCTCGACGGAAAAGCAAATAAGCCTATTGTATTTCCCAAAACATCAAGCCATTCCTTTAAGACCGTCCCCAAACCTGGACTGTATTTTTGTTTGTGTTTCAGGGTGTCAGCCATGGCCAGATGCATATTTGGCCTCGCCTCTGTAGCCTCACAAAGCCAGTCCATAAACTTAGCTTCAGTCACTGTGGTCTGGAAAAGCTCAGGAGGTATTTGTTTGGATTAGGGACATCGCGATTGCGTGTGGAGGAAAATTACTTTGGAGGCGACTGAATCATAGAACCGCTCTCCTTTGCATTTAACGGAATAAACGCACCGCTCACTGAGCTCTCATTGTCTGTTCTCAAACTGGAAAAACAGGCCGGCTGTTTGAGAGATTTCTCTGAAAATATCCAGAGTGAAATCAGTTCCTGAATAAATTTCATCCACGAGGTCCTGGACATACAAGTCCACTAATTGGCACCCAGTAAAAATTCGTAAAACAAAGCCGCTCGTTGTTGTCATCACCTGAATCGCTTCACACGCATCGTTAATTGGTTTTGATTCCAGCCGCCACACTTGATTGATTTCCAGCAGATGTTTTCCAGATGAATATCTCACTGTGATATCTGACCTCATGCTGGATTTGCGGTGATATCATCGCTCAGCAGACCACAAACTGGAACAAATGAATGACTTGGTGGTGCAAATGTGTTCATTCTGTTTATGCTGGTTTGAACGCTTTAATAGAGGCCAATACTCAGACAGGCTCATAGACCGGAGCTTAAATGTTTTTTTTCCACGTGTCATCTTTCATATGATCACAATGCAATGCATGAACAGAGAAACGGGAACTGCATTCAATAACGGAAGTCACCACTGTCCACTGATTCATAATGTTTGGCCGACATGAGAGGTGCAGTTAGTGAATGAGAGTCCGCTGCTCTGAATGAAAACGTCCTCTTTTATCTGCTTCCTGTCGACGGAACTGTTATAGTTTCAGTAACGCACAGGAAACCTGCAGTATAGTCACATACAGCACCACAGCAACAGAGCAGAAATACGACGTTAGACTGGAGGTAATATCAGAGTGCATCAGGACAAAGCTCATCTCGCTTCATGATGGTAACTACAGCAGTAACAGCAAGCACATGAATTCAATTAACAGAGGCTTTGCGGTTCAAACCAGGCAGGATCATCCGTCTTGCTTGGCTCAAATCAAAGTAATGCATCATTTGTAATAATTTGGCAGCAGTAAGTGTCTGAGTCATTCCGTAAGAGAGCAAACATTTCTTCCCTCTTCTTTATCTGATGAGGCAGGCGTATGAGCAGCCGTTTAATCCCCGCCGGGAAAACAAAAAACATCTCATCTCCTGCTTGGGAATTCAGGAGGGAGACAAAGATGGTTGTAATTCTAACTCTGGTTTCATGAGCCAAAACCTGCTCCCACTCGCTGGGGCCTGAGGCTGCACTGCGACGCTGTCGCACTGGACCGCCACCTCCGGTCTGCATCTCTGCGGTTGTCTGTATGAGTAATGCTAAGTGCCAAGAGTATGTGAGAGAATGATGCAGGTGGCAGGCTCGAACTGAAAAGAGGAACTACAGAGAGATGTGATTTTTGCACAGATCTGTTCTCACTTGAGATCAGAGGCTGACGAAGCTGGCATGACTGTGTGGGTGTGAAACTCGCAAGGCCGCGATCGCTCCTAAGAGCTGGTCAACAAGACCCAGAGTGTAATTAGAGATCCTCCATCCTCATTAGCCAACAGGCTTCCTGTCGGCCCTGCAGATGGTCACTGAGGACCTGTTTGGCTGTATGACTCATTCATCCACCTTCTGCTGGGTCCGACCCACTGCACTGGAAGCAGGCAGCAAGGCGGATAGAAGTCTGGTTTGTCATGTACAATATAAGCATTGTACTGGAGCCAAAGAGACAAATAAATGTAGAGCAATCTTTGGAAAACCCAGGCGGTCGTTTAACAGCAATTGTTCTAAAGGGACTTCCAGAATCCTTAAAGACTTTTCTAACCATCTAGTTGTACGTGAACCAGATGAATATAGAATATAGACCAGTACACACTGATGGACATTTAATCAAGTATTGTACTGAAGAACAATTCTGACATACTTGTACTTTACTATTTGGAAGAGTAAAATCGTGCCATGGAGCTTTGTAGTGACTTTCAGCTCATTATTTATCCATCTGGCCTTTACTTTACTGCTGAGTCACTCTCATCGCTCTCATAGCGTCATTTTCAGCCACAGCAGGAGGCTGTTTTCAGAGAAAAAGCTCCAGGAATCCACTGTCCACTGCACTGCTCAGCACCAAACAACAGACAGACACAGTTAGCTGCTACCTGGTGAACATAGTGGAGCATTTATCAGATAAAGAGCCAAATATTTCCCTCAGGAGATGGTGGAGTCCAAAAACAGAGCTAAAAGAGAGTGAATATTGGACTTATTTCCATCCAAATGAAAGATAATGTTGCTCTGTAACTGCTCTGCTAGCTGTCTTCATACACCACACTGCAAACAAATACTTTAAGAGCAGTGGCATGTCTTGTTAAACAACATTTTGGTTTTGCACAGATCGTCTGGTATTTACTTTTGCTGGGGTTAATTTTCACACACCAGCCTGCAGCCCCAGAAACAGCCGGTAGTCATGTGGCCCCACGCTGAGCCTGGGGAGTTATGATGGACGGCACCCTGTGAGAGTTGGAGAGGCTTTTACTGGATGTGCTGGCAGGTGACTCACATGACTGCTTGTCAGCGAGTGGAAGCGCTGCCTGTCTGCTGAGCATCAATCACACGACCGGGCAGAGCGACGGAAGAACATGGCAGCTTTTGTGAGGGTGCTAAATAAAACCTGATTGATCTGGCACGAGAAAGACATTTACAGAGAGAGAAACTGAAAGAGATACCGTTCAGTGCATTTATGGTGATGTATGTGAAACCTCTACGGAACAGATCAGTGTTTATCTAAGACAACAGGAAAGGCTCCAAGCAGACTGACGTGGATGTTCATTATCTGTCGTTTTCACATGCAGAAACACATTGTTCAGAAAAGGGGAAATACCAGTTTAAGCAGCTGCGTTTTGCTCTATAGCACCGACTTCATGTTCCATCACAACAGAAACGATGCAAACTGAAGACAGAAGTGACTTTGCACACTGTTAGAGGGAACTGTCCGAGTCAGGTTTACCCCTCTACATGTTACAAGGGATGGCAACATGATACACTTGAATAATTCAGAGAAAGACAACATGAGGTGAGGAAAAAGTCCCACGCAAAGCCTGGGAGAGGTCTCGCTGTCATGCAATTGGATCTGGTGTGTTTCTGTGTGTAAACAGAGCTGATGCTGAGCAGCGAGTGTTTGCTCAGGTATCCACGGTATGCCATGATACGCTGCTCGATGGCTGTACGCCAGCCAGTTTCTGTTTGAGCCCTACACCACAGATAAGCCACTTCACTTCCTCTTTCGCCATGACAAGAAGTACCGGCCCAGTGAAGTCTCACTTCCATTAAATTCTGCATGACTGTCACATGTTGACCTGGGGACAAAACCCAGGAGTTCCCCGCTGTCAGAGCTCAGCTGAATGAATCTCTGGGGACTCACGCAGATGTTTTTAAGAACAGTGCTGGAGCAAGTACCCAGATGCTTCATATAACTAAAAGCAGTACAGCTTGATTAACTGATTGACAGGCAAGCTAAGGCTAGCCAGCTAGCTGTAACTTAGCTAAGCTGCATGGATTGGAGTTGGTTGCTTGTTAATGCTAGCTGATAATTTGCAAATGACAAGCTAGCCATGACTTTGCTATGTAGCTAGTCCGCAATTCATCCACAAGTCAGTAAGCTAATGTTACATACGTAGCTAATGTTACGTACGTTATCCAGCTAAAATCACAACATCTTTCGGCCATGATTATTAAAATATTTTGCTGTTGTTTGACCAAAAACCAAAGATACTCAGTTAAAATGGAGAAAAGCAGTAAACCCTAACATTTTAGAGGCTTTACTTTATTTTTCTTTACTTTAGTAGCTTTATGTTACTTTTCACCACTGTAACAGAAAGCTGCAGTTACAAGAGAAACATGTTGTCATTGTTGTCTCTCTGTGGACTAAAGACTGTTCTGAATTCTCATCCTAAAACCATAATTTCTCTGTGAGCGATCCAAGGACGCCTCATCAACAGACACTAAATAACCTCTGATTTAAAATCACTATCACCGACTGGAAAATTTGCTATGCGGCTCACTCTCCTCCTCAGGCAGTATAGCTATCTGCATTATGGCACAGTTATGTAACTTACAGGGTTAGTGGACCATCTATGACAGATGGACTGATCACTGATTCGGCTTAAAGCATGATGTCATGTGTAATTTCTCTGAATTTATGTAATTCTGCCTTGCAAAGTCACCTTTATAACCTTGACCTCACCAGCCACATAAATCCATTAATTATTGAGAATTAAAGCACATGGAGATCTGTGGAAATTGCATGGATTTAAAAAAGAGGACTGTCTATGCAGAACTTTGCTTTTCTAGTCATGCATTTTAATAGCCTTTAGCGTGCAGGTTACCACGATCAGGAACCGCAGCTGTTGCAGAAGCTGAAATGCAGCAATGGTGACATACATTTCTCCACACCCTTTCAAAATAAAGCGACTGCAGGCTTGAGGACAGCCGACTATAGCTGAGGTCTGCACGCAGTGGAGAAGCCAGAGACGGAGAATCAGCTCTGGTGCTGTGATTGCAGTTGTTTTCTCCTCTTAATAACTGACTTTAATCCCTTTGTGTGCACGGTGATTACAGTCAGTTGGCGCTTTTCATTGAGAGAAAATGATGAAGAGGAAGGGGGTGGATTGGTGGGGGTGCTCGCCTCCCTCCACCACCTCCTCCGCCTCCTCTGCGGTGAGCTCTCCTCGTCATCCCCCGCCTCCTACAGGCAGAATGTGGCTGCAGCGGAATCCCGTGACGTCACGGCCCCAGCAGTTGCCCTGGTTACGCAGATGACGAAAAGTGGGCGTCGCCTCCCAAGCACCACGTGCTCCGTATATATAAGCTGGCTGGCTCGCGCAGGGAGCAGCGGCACTTCGGAGCGGCGCGCGGTCGGCAGTTCTCGGCGCGTTTGATCTGGATACGAAGTGACTGACTGATAGGGGATCAGAGAAGGACTGATATTTTCTTTTTATTGCCGTTTTTACACTGGATATTAGTGTCTCGCTCAACATGGCTGTGACTGAGGCTGGATGCGACCTCACGTACTGCAAAATGAGGGGAATTGTCGCCGTTCTCACCGGTGAGCGACAAAAACAATTATCACAATTCATGACTAAAGCTGCTCCTGCTTTGATCAGTGAAGCAAACTAAGCGTACTTATTGATATGTGCTGGTTAGTAGGCTAAACAACAGCTGCCAGAGATGAATTAAACCTAATCGCAAGGTGCTTTTTTTTTTTTTTGCTCTGCGTGTACAGAAATATCGCATGTATCGCTTTCAATTAAGTGTCGCGCGAGAAATCTGCCAAATAATTTCAAAACTGCTTATTTGTGTTGTGGTAAGGATGGAAAATGCTTTGTTGGCCAGCACTGTTGGTATCTGAATGAGTGACCCAAGTGGTTGCATAACCCATAAGCCCGCAGCGTTAGAGGTCTGTGTATAACACGCAAATCGACCCTTTAACTACTCAGAAACAGCGAATTACAGCTGGAAAACATTTTTCCAAAATTTCTTCTCTGATGGAGGACGTTTTTTTTTTTTTTTTTGCATCATCTGTGGTGAATACTGCGTGTGATACTGATGTGAATTCTTCCCCCCTCTCTCCATTTGCAGCTTTCATCAAGGAGAGAAAAATGGGGCTGAATGACTTCATCCAGAAGCTGGTGTCTACCCCGCATATCTGCCAACAGTGAGTATACTCATCTCAAAGATCCTCCACGAGGGACGAGTGTCGGATGGAAAACTGGCCTTTAAAAGTGGCACAGGGAGCATCACTGGGCATCAGTTACTTCCTGGCTCTAGTATTTATTTCTGATCACTGGCCCATTCATGATCAGTGTCTAATCCAATCAGCCACCTGAGTTTGGCAGGACATTCTGAGAACAGCATAATCTGCATCCAAGAAGGCAGAGTAAGAATAGGCCTTTCATGACGAGCCCGGTGACAACCTCGCCACTGCCTAATCACCGGCAAATCCTCTCTGTCCCCTAGACGAGGATAAACCGGTAATTCAGTTATTACATGATACAGGACTTGTCGCATCACACGTCCTGACCTCCAGTTCGGGGCCTGGTGCTGTGGAAAAATACCTGAGCCCGTAAGGAAAGGGTGTGTGAGCTGGACCGCTGAGTCCTGCAGAGCCGCCTGAACCGTCTTGTCGTGGGTCAGCGGCTTAAGCTTTTCCTCAGACAGGTTAGGCTGTTACACCCTGATGAGCCTGTCCTAAACCTGACCTGTCTGGGTCATCCGTACCCCAGCAGGGATCATCCATTCGGCTTTCAGTCTCACAGTCTGCTGTAGATTTCACCGTGCAGCAAAATTCAAATGTAGTCGTCCATATCGAATCCTTAAATCTGAATAGAAAATAACAACCAGTATCAAAATCCATCATGTAACCAGCTCTATGTTTTTCCTCCCCAGTGTTGAAGTCAACAACTTCCTGAAGATTGATGAGAATCAAAACGAGGAGGTTGGAAATGACGGACTTCCTGGAAGTCCGGTAAGCAGAAACTGTTCACTCACCATGTGATTCATTTTCTTTCCAAACTGTGGCACCGTATTTATAAAATTCTCCCTGTCTTATCTTTCAGATGTGCCTAAATTCACGAAGTTCGCTGGCTGAGGACACTCAGTAAGTAGCCTTATTTAAAATCCTCTTTATTTTTAATGTAGATAGCAACAACTTAGTAAAATACACCTGTCTCCTGTCCATAAGAATCCTAATCGTCTGTGTGTTTCTCTACATCAGGATCAAACCCTGTGATTTTGACTACCTCAAAATCATCGGCAAAGGCAGCTTTGGAAAGGTGAGTCTCTTTTATGTAACCAACCTCTCTTATCTGCTCATATCTGTAACCACCGCAACACCATCACTGATGCAAATATTTGCTCTCTTACAGGTTCTGCTGGCTCGACACAAGGAGTCAACCAAATACTACGCTGTCAAAGTGCTACAGAAGAAGATCATCATGAAGAAGAAAGAGGTAAACTCAGGATTAATCACCACACAGACACCTAAATCCACATCTCTTTCATAATGTAAACGGTCAATGCGATGAATACAGCTTACATTAACATCTATGTTCCTTCCAGCAAAAGCATATCATGGCTGAGCGCAGCGTGCTGATGAAGAACATCAAGCATCCCTTCCTGGTGGGGCTGCACTACTCCTTCCAGACGACTGACAAGCTGTACTTCGTCCTTGACTACGTCAACGGCGGAGAGGTGAGTTCAAATCTCACAACGCCCAGAAATCAACCACAGAGCAGAATCGAGTCAGAAAATCAAAGCATGTTTCCAGCTGATGTTGACAGATGTTTGTTTTCTCTCCAGCTGTTCTATCATCTCCAGAGAGAGAGGATCTTCCTGGAGCCCAGAGCCAGGTTCTACGCTGCTGAAATTGCAAGTGCACTTGGCTACCTCCACTCCCTGCACATTGTGTACAGGTAATGAACGATCCTACAGTGCCCCCTAGTGGACGTTTATTAACATGATTCATGTTGAGCTGAGCTGAAGGAGCTTTGGAGTAACTTTGAAGGCTTGAGTCATTTTTCTAAAAGCTTTGTTCTTCTTCTTCTTCATAGGGACCTGAAGCCTGAGAACATCCTGTTAGACTCACAGGGCCACATTGTCCTCACAGACTTTGGCCTCTGCAAAGAAGGTCTTGAGGCCAACGGTACGACAACAACCTTCTGCGGAACGCCTGAGGTACAAAATAAATGAAAGGCTTTCACTAATTATCAATATGGAAAATAAACCAAGGACAAATTCTAACTTTACTCTTTCTTGTTCACAGTATTTGGCCCCTGAGGTTCTCCAGAAGCAGGCGTACGACCGCACAGTTGACTGGTGGTGTCTGGGGTCGGTGCTCTATGAGATGCTCTATGGACTTGTAAGTTAAACCTGAGACTTTATGCCTCTTGGTGCAAGTCTACTGCTGGTTCATGTATTAAATAAACTTAATTTGTTGTTGATGTTTCTGCTTTATAGCCGCCGTTCTACAGCCGCAACACCGCTGAGATGTACAACAACATCCTGCACAAGTCTCCTGTGCTCAAGCCCAACGTGTCAAATGCAGGGAGGGAACTGCTCGAGGGGCTCCTGCAGAAGGACCGCACCAAGAGGCTGGGAGTCAGGGACGACTTTGTAAGTGTGCACAGCTGACCCTGAAGCACATGTAACATAGATAGCTGTAAGAGGTCCATGAAGCTTGTTTGCTATCAGTCTGCTGATCTACAATTTGTTTTTCCCTCCAGCTTGAACTCAAGTACCATTCCTTCTTCTCCCCAATCAACTGGGAGGACCTGATGGCCAAGAAGATCACACCTCCCTTCATCCCCTCAGTGGTAAGTTCAAACCAGGCCTGCAATTGATGATTTTTCATTATCGAATGATCATTTTATTTATATTATGTCAGAAAATAGTGGAAAATGCCTTGAGCCCGATCTATTATTGTCTTGAAATGGTTCCTGAGACTACATGTCTAATTCCCGTCCTTCCTGCTCGGCTTCACAGAGCGGTCCCACTGACCTCCGACACTTTGACCCCGAGTTCACCCACCTGCCTGTGTCCTCCTCGCTGTGCACTGACACCCCAACTGTGACCAGCAGCGTCAAGGAAGCGGCCGGAGCTTTTCCAGGCTTCTCTTACGGGCCTCCAGCTGATCACTCCTTTATGTGAACACTAACATCTCTGTCCTTCTGTCCAGGGAACTCACTAGAAACATGATAAAAGTTCTGGATTAAGGGTCTTATTTTGACTGAGGGACCCCGCTGGAGCAGCCTGTATGGGGGACGTTACGCAGCCTAACAAGAGGATCTAACTGACAAAATGGACATGAATACTGAGGGGCAGATCTTGAGGGATTTTGTGCATGAAAATTGTACAGATGGGGACTCTCATGTTACAACACCACTGGTCCTACTCTTCTGCCTCAGCCACCCAAAATTATCATACGTGTGTGCCAAGTATGGATGCACTCTGTGGTCATAAAACATCGCTCTCTGAGGGCTCTGGACCTCACAGCCACCGGTGAAGTGACATGAAGAGAAGTGCCTGAGGTTCGAAAGGCAGTGTGGATGGCAGCAACAGCGTTATCAAAAGAAAAATAACAAAACCATTTCATTTGTTTGGGCTTTGACCTGAGCGCCAGCTGTTAAGGGTGATGCCTTCATTACACGTCTACATATGTTAAAACTGTCCAAGTTCACAATGCGTTGTTATTTTCATGTAAATGCTCAATTGCACTTGAGGAAACAAGGGTCAAGAAAAGTGAAACGCTTTAAGCATCAGCAACTTTGGATTAGACAGCTGCATATCTTTCCACTTCTTATTTTCATACCTGTGGTATGGACAAAGAGATGATGGCATTTCAATGTTGTACGCTAATAGAAATACTCGGACCAAGCTGTTAACTATGGTATGCTTAACACAAAGACTTTTTGACCGGTTTGTCCTCAGAAACTGAAGATCAAAGTTTTACTGTACTGTGTAGAAGAAAGAAGTTACATATATTTTATTGCAAAACCAAAAGGTTTCCATGATTTAATAACTACAAACAATGTTTCTTTACTTTAAAGAAAGTTCTGCATATATTATAAATGAGTTATAAATGTTTCCTAGTGTGTGTATATATATACACATATGATAAAATTCTATTTCCTCGATGGCAATATATTTTATTTTGGGTTTTTCCAACTTCCTTTCATTTACAAGCAGTGACTGTGTTAATCGACATCTGCTCTTTGCATACTTAATGACAGACTTCTCTCATTGATCAGGAGAGTGTGATAAGAGTTCAACCAGCAATAACAGGCCCACATCAACGATAGCACACACTGTATATCAACGTTCTTTCAAATTTAAGTGATTGCTGTTTTATTGCAAACACTCCGGACAAACTACAGAATCTGTGATTACAAATGTTTTTGTATTTATGCATCATGTAGAGAAGAACTGTGAATGTCTTGTGCCTGTCCAAGGCGGCCTGATCCATATATACTGTTTGTACATATCTCTTTTCCCTAAACCTCTTTGTCCCTTTTCTTGGTAATAGTCTGAATAAGAAAGTGCTTCATTAACTTTGAAGAAGAACCACAGGGTGGAGCAGGCACCGGCTTTCTCCGAGCAGTGTTTAGCCACTGGCTCACTGCATAATATGGTTCTGGAAAGTGCAATAAAATCTTATTAACTCTAAAAGAATAATTATCATCTCTTTTAGCAGAAGTGTAAGTTGTAATTTATGATCTGATATGCATTAAGTTATTAAGAAAGGGTCTTCACTCAAGCAGAGATTTTTCTTGTCTTTGACTTTTGCCCCATTCAGTCTCCATAATTTAGGCATTTGGTTTGCAGTGCATTTTCAAGCCTGCTGAAAAAACGAGAAGGCAACACACAGTTCTAGATAATTTTCTTCCATATTTGGAAGCATTATTTTTTTCTGTTTTGTATTTTTTATGTATATTTATTTTCATGCCACTGCTACTGTACAAAGAAGATAATTTACACGATCAACTGAAATATTGAACTGTAATCTGTGTCAGAAATGGCAAATAAATTCACTAAATTCAAGGCAAGTGTGATGATTTTTGTTTGATGCGACTTTACATAATAATTACTGACTAATTTTGCATTTATTAACACATTATTGTAAGGCAATAATTACTGTCATTGACAATTAATCTGCTGTAAGCTTTGCCAATTAATCAATGAATCACTTGGTCTTACAAAATAATGAAAGATGACAGATGTTTTGTCCAACAAACAGTCCAAAACCAGAAGATATTCAGTTTATTGTCACGTAAGACAAAGAAAATGAACAAATCCTCTAATAAGGGGAACCAGAGAATTAGTCACTTATCAAGATAGTTGTTGATTAGATTTCTCTCAGCGACTAATCGATTGATCAGTTCACTGTTTCATTGTTTTTTAGCAGTTGATCATCTGTTTGGGATTAACCTTCTTTCTGACAATTGAAAGTTTATCCTATGTTTTTGATGCCCTGCATCTTACAGGGTTTATGTTTTATCAGACCTTTGGTCAGTTTTATACTCTACATATATGTGAGTTTTATTTCATCTTCTCTTGAAGAAACAATATTTCACTCAACAGTATTTTTGCAACTGAAAATGACAAATTAAATTTCAAACTTATAGCCAGCTAGCTTAAAATTAGCCGAGCTAATTAATGAACTACTATTTTCTACATTTTCTACGAGTTGTTGAGACCAGCACGCATTTGTAACACACCCTGAGACAAAGCTGACAACATGTCACAAGTGGCTTCATCTGTCCAAGTAACAAATGCTTGCAGTTTTGTCTCTCACCTGTGTTGACGGACCGCCACACCTGTCGTCCCCCGTCGCGCCAAAGAAAGGACCCCTGTGAATGAACGTTGTGCGCATGCGCAGTAGGCACAGCATCGAAAACTTCCTGCAAAATAGTGCTCCCTAACAACAGACAAAGCTTGACAGTGTGGATTCAATTGAAGACGCTTTAATTTAAGCGTTTCTCGTCCACTTCTTCAATGGTAAGACTGGTTTTGACCGTTTCGCTGTGTACGAGGTGTTTGTTTTGGGATTAGCTTTGCAGTTGGGCGCAGCGGGAGTGAGATGCTTTCACACGATGCCATTTCAATACCCACTCCAATGGCTGCTGGTATCGACTAATTTCTGGAACGGAAAACTTTCATGCCTGGGCCAAACTAAGTAACTCAATCGGCTCAGTTAATTAATTACCATGAACCATAGGCAAGATGGTTAGCAAGCGTGCTAAAATGACAACTGATGGCACGGTCTATTCTATGGAAATGATGGTAAACTGTGTAAATATATCGTTCCTGATTGCTACCGTTGAGAAGCTAACACTCCTGTGTGAAAGCTTGCACGGTGGCGTCTAAAAGCTGGGATGTACGCTGTATTAGTGTCTGTTTGTCATAGTAGTTGTATCAGTTAATCTTAGCTTGTTACCTATATCATCTGTCATGTGTCGATTGTGCAGATTATGTTTCAGTCGCTCTGTGTGTAAAGTAAAGCTAAAGGAGCTCCTGTTTTAAAGGAATGAGACTGATATTAGACTTCACCTTCATAGCAAACTGTCCACGGCTGGGTTACTTGCTGGATTCAGCTAACGTTGTGGTAGTCGGCTAACACTTGCAGATGACCTGGATAGAAACTACCCGGATTTCCTTTAGAAGGTATTAATTTTCCATGAGCCTGATAGACAATATGGGGACATAAGTGTTTGCATTGAGGCGTCGGAAGTAAATTAATGATCAGCAAACCCTGGCCAGGCACAGTTTGGTCAGTCTATTGCATGAAGTGAACGGTTGCATAACTAGTAAATAAAAGCAGACAGCTTCATCTGTCTGAACTAGAGATGAGTTTGTAATCTGCAAACAATGAGGTGGAATTTTATTCTTACTAGAAAGAAACTAACAAGGTTCCATTTGGATTTATGTGTCATCAGTACATCAGTCATATGAGGACCTTTATGTTAGTGCTTTATTTTACAGCTTCCATATTTTCCAACTCTTTTCCTAGAAAGAAACAAAGATAACAGTCCAAATTCTTTGGGAGGTTTCTTGAAAAGAAAATGTATTTAGTCACTTAAAATGGACACAGTTATCAGTTGGTACTCTTGACTAAATTGTAGCATAACCTAGAGAGTGTTTCCAGTAAGTTAAAAATGTTAAAATGTGAGATTTTTCTGCAAGCATGCAACTTTTTCAACCAATATGAAGAGTAAAGTTTGGTGAGTTTTTCCCTGGTTGGAATGGATCTCAGTTCGTATGTCTACACATTTCTTGGAGGGAAATGCATCTGAAAATCAACGACTTCTCAGAAACTCAAGCGGTCACAGAATATCGTCTGTTTTCCCTTTCTGATCACATATAACATTTCTTTCTAGGCAACTTTTTAGAAAATTGCACAATCCAAAAAATAAGACAAAAAAAGCCCACACAATCTCTAAGTCAAATCCAACACAACAGTGGCTGCTGCTCAGCTGATTTCCTCCTGATCTGTGCTGCTGATAGTCCACCCTCTGGGAAAAGACAGCAGCCACTTGAAGCAGAGACTTTAGACTGCTTCTTTATTGATCGCAATTTGGCAAATTATTTTGTTGCAGTAGCATGTAAACACTCAGATAAACACAGAATGTATACAATTGTTTAAAAAAGTAGCAAAAAATATAAGCAGGAATAACAGCAGTTTGTTGAAAAAATGTAACTGAATATATAGTTATATAATATGTATTATGATGTATAATACATATTATATTAATATAATTAAAATACAGTATAACTAAGTGTATAAACAAGTATTTACAGCAAAAAATTGGGCAGTTTCAGATGATAAATAAATGTAAACAGTAGACCGTATGTGCAGTATTGCAGTAGTGCAGATAATCTGTGAAATATTGGGGTTTGTGAGGTTGGTGGATCAGCTGTTAAAGTTGCCGTTGTACAGTGTGACAGCAGAGCTGGAGCAGTCTACTGGAGAAGGAGCTCCGCTGTCTGTCCACGAGGTGGCGAAGAGGATGTTCAGGGTTATCCATGATGGATAACAGTCTGTCCAGTGTCCTCCTCTCCACCGCCTCCTCAACAGCGTCTAGTTTGCAGCCGGTAACGGAGCCGGCCTTCCTGAACAGTATGTTCAGACTGTTGGTGTCGATGCTGCTCCCCCAGCGCACTGCAGCGAAGAGGAGTGCACTGGCAACAACAGCCCGGTGGAAGATCTCCAACATCTTGCCGCACACGTTGATCTGAGCCTCCTCAGGAAAGAGAGTCTGCTCATCCCCTTCTCGCAACCAGCGTTGATGTTAGTTTTCCGCTTCAGTCTGTTGTCAAGGTGCACTCCGCGGTATTGAGGAGGATCCTGTATCAGGGCGGTGTTGTTGCTCAGTAGTGTGATCGGACCCGAGTGGTGCTGTGATGCTGGCGGAGGAGAGGTGACTGTGAGCGGCTCTGTCACCCGTGGCAACAGCCGCAGGGAGTCTGTCAAATGAACTGGGAGTCTCCAGTTTGATCAGTTAGCTACGAGCATCATCAAAAAGCAGCTGCTGAGATGTTTTTTTTGGTCGATGCAACTGAAAGTTTCACCTCACTCTTTTTGTCTCGTTTTTCCCTGCTACGTACAAGTCCATCTCCTCTGTGGAAACAGCACAACCATGGCTAGAAGTGCACTCAGAAATGTCTTTTATGCAGTATAACACAGTTGCAATGCCATAAATTATGGAAATGGAAAATGCTAGTTTAATTTCTTAATTTATTTAACAAAAATTTGATCTATTTGAACAATATTTTCCCCACAAATGTTACCAATGCTGGGGGGGGGGGGTGCTCCACATAGTACATATGCAGTTTTACAACCTCCGCAAACCAGGCGTGCTCTGTATAAACAGCCTCTTCTTGCCGCTGTGATTGCTGATCATCAGCTAGTCATTCGAGGCTTCCTGGCTGTGCTCAGGAGTGCAGATTTTCATGTATTTTTGCAGAAGCTGGTTTGTTCAAACTGTTGCACGCAGAATAAAGTGATTTAGATGAAATGTCACTATTTTAAACTTGGATGTGGTTATTTTTCCTCGCGGAAGCAGCCGTCCCTCATGATCAGTTTAGGGCAGTCTGACATCTGAAAATGCTATCATGATTTCTTTCCGTGCAGTTTTGAGCTCAGAGAAATGGTGTCATTTTGACAGTTTGTTTACTGAAAGATTTTACGGTTATGCAGGCTGTGGTTGAAACATCAAGTATTCTGCTTAAATTCTAATCAACACTTCAGCCAGTGGCCTTATTTTCCTTCAGATGTACTACTTTTTTGAGTTCACTTACATAAATCTTGCGTAAGATGACATTTATGTCGATGGCCCAGCCAATTCAGGTGGCATGCTTTCTGATTTGGAGCGTGCACCATTGACAACTGCCTGACACATTCATGCGGTTTTGAATGTGCCGTCTGACCTATTTTCTCCTTCTGCGTCTGCATTATGTCAGATAACTGTTCCCTCTCTCCAGCCATGGGGAAAGGCCAGTTGAGCGAGCACTGGACAAAATGAGGTTAGATCTTATCACCTCTGGGCATCTATTGATTCGACAGCTTGTACCTAAAGCTTCTGGAGAATATGTTTTCATGGAATGAAGGTTAGCTCACATGTAAAGTGGCACGCTTCCTTAATCCCACAGTAAAAACAGGTGTGCTGGGGACAGTGGGCAGAGTCAGTGCCACACGTGCCTCACCTGCACGTCTCGTGCGGGAGATTAGACCAGGGTGCCCCAATTCCTCCATCGCCGCCCACCTCCCTGCTGCTCACCCCCACGATAGTGGCAGGAGATGGATGGATCGATGAGCGTGTACGGGGCAAGGGGAGGGGAGAGTCACGCATCGGAAAACTACATAAGGCCATTTATTCTGTGCCTGTGTGTTTTTGCTCCTGTGGTTCCGTAAAGCAGGGTCCGGACGCGCTTTCCAGGTGCAGAGAGTAGGCTGTGCGTGCAGACATGTCGGGTCGCTCTGCTGCAGAGATGGACGACTCGCAGGAGCTGCCTGAGTTGCCGGTGAGTCTACGCACAGCGACGCCAACACAGAGCAGGTTGCAGAAGTAACCGTGATGTCCGACACATCGGTGTCAGTGTGACGCTGGACATTGTTTTCTGTTGCACGAAGTCTTTTAAAATCTAAAAGAAATGTTTTATTGTATCATGAGATTTGTGCAATATTTTATCAGTATTTAATGTCTCTGATCTCACATTGAGGTTGTTGCTGCAGGTTCACATTAAATTAAATGTTCTTTTTTAGGGTGTCAGTGGATTTTAGGGTGATGTACCAAATTCAGAAAACCTGCACAACATATTTGAATATGTGAGGTTCCCTATGCTGCCAGAAAAATTGTAGCTGAGTAACTGATTGATGGAAAGTTAGCAGATATCAAAAAGTTCACAGTTTTTGCTTCTCAAATGCAAGAATTTCCCATTTTTTCCTTTTGCTCTATAAATGGATCAACATTTTCTAAGCTTTTGCTGAGAAAACAGTTGCAGTGAAACCGTTCTATAAATTTCTTTTTGTTTGTGTGTGAAGACAAAGAAGGCCAAGCTTGAGATCGACGGTGGACTGGAGAAAGAGCCGAGGTTGGTCTGATGTTTAGGTCTGTTTCTGATCCCTTAAATCGTTGCTTTGTGCACATTCGGACAGAAAACCGCTAAGAACAAATGAGTTATTTGCTGTTTGTTGAAGACAGAATTTCCCCGCTGTGGTTTGTCAGAGTGTCATCTCAGCCTTTTTGCCAGATTTTGGCTGGCAGCAGAAATCCTATAATTACAATAAATTCTTTATGCTCTTCCAGTAATTTAGGTGACGACGGGAGTCCAGAGGCTGTGTTAGGTTCATCAGAGCAGGAAAGCTCTTATTCCGCCCTGTCCACAGCCCAGCTTGATTCAGGTAAGCAGAAAATGTGAAAGCACTCAGAAAATACAATAATAGAATTATAATATATAATAATTCAGGTTTGATTGCAGGTGATCAGGAGCCGTCAGACACGGACAGAAGGGCAGCACCTCAGGCGTGCGGTGACTCCATGAACTCGTATGCACATTCTGGTATGAACAGAAACGCTCGCTCACTCCTAAACGATGCACAATAAAGGTCAGAAGAGAAGAGAGCTGCTGCCGAATGTCACACTGACGCCATGTTTTCCTTTCTGACAGCCACAGACACGACAGCCACGTCTGAATACACCCAGCAGGTTTATCAAGGAAGCAAGTGAGTACACTGAATGGGACAGATGTCATTATCTCATCATCTGTCGTGCTCTGTTGTTACAACCCTTCGACTCGCATGCAAGTGAAATCCAGCCAAGTGTCACCAAGCATTTGCACCAGTGCAGCTGTAATCTATGTGTGCACAGAATTTCCTTTATTGGCCATGGTGTCTGCACAGAAACAACACTTTACATTTCACACGACATTCAGAGCTCTGTAGGCGGCGAAGACGTGGAATGAACACACTCCTGTGGGGTGAATATCGTTTCATATTTTGAAACTGAAGAAGAAGGCTTGGAAAGGTTGAAAGCTTGAAATCTTGTATAAAAAAAAGGTTTTGCATGATTGAAATTAGGCATGAAAGCATGAAAAATGTTGGAAAGAGTTTGAGCAAACTTTATTTTGAACCTTGAGCGGGTGTATACCTGCACTCCTTCTTTCAGAGCTGAGCTTTCAACATCCGCTTTTCACAGATCCGCACTCAGTTTTAGGAAATCACATGACTTGCCAGCTCGTGACTGCGTGCTTATCTGTGAAGAGTGAGTGTTGTAAACTCAGATCTCAAAGAACAGTCTGCTTTACGCGTGCAAATGTAGAAGATTAAAAAACGTGTGGTCACCAGTTTTCATTTACAAGGTTTCAAATGTGGAAAACAAACAAATCCGCCGAGAGAAACGTGATAATGTGAAAGTCTGAAAATGTGTTGGAGAAACTGTAAAAAGTGCTGCAGTTGTGAAGAAAGAAAAGTCAAACACAGAGTAATGTCGGCAGAGATCAGATTTCTTCTAGTCGCACTTGTCCGCCTGCATGCTTGCCCTGGTGTGATGCAGTGGTTCTGATTCTCTCGCTCTCTCCCTCTTTCAGCCCGGCGGTGACGTCGTACACCAGTCAGGTGGCCTTTCCTCCTCTGGCCCAGTCCACCGTGTACTCAGCCTTCCCCCAGACGGGCCAGACCTACGGCCTCCCGCCCTTTGGTTAGTCCCCGCTCCTCCTCTGTCGGCCTATTTCAACCCTGTCCGCTCGCTAAAAACCCGCCATCACACCTTCGTCACTTTGCTTTAGAGGCCTGACTGTGCTTTGGCGCTGTGGAATCGATTTTGCTTTTGACCTCTGCTCAAACACAAAGTCCACATCTCGACTGAAGGACCTGGTTTCTGAACTTTGCCCCATCTTCAGTGACCCCCCCCCCGCCACCTCTTTCATTCTCTGCTTCCATTGCTCTCTGTCATCTTCAGGTGCTATGTGGCCAGGCATTAAAACAGAGACAGGGCTGCCCGAGGCACCCTCTGGTGGCCAGCCTGGGTTTCTCAGCTTCAGCACCGCATATACCTCAACCCAGCCAGGCCATCTGCACTACTCATACCCCAGCCAAGGCAAGCTGCAACCTCACGCTGTCTCACAAGATAACGCTGTCACACTCTCAGCACTCAGAAATAAAGGAGATCTTTCAGCGGCACAGCTCTGTTTCCCTCTCCTGTTGTCAGTCAGATTCTGTGTAGAAATACCTTTTCTTTCCTCTGCCGCTGTTTCAGTCGAGCACTTTTCTGTCTCCAGGCTCAAGCTTCACAACGTCCAGCGTGTACTCCAGCATCCCCTCAGCTACGGCCGCCACCACGACCTCCTCCACAATGACCCACCAGGTTGGTGTTCCCCAGAGAGATGATGTGTGTTTATCGCCATTCATTCTCCTGTTTAGCAGTGCAACATAAGAAAAGACATTTTGGTCAAAAAGTGTCTTTTTTTGGACCTCAAAGATTTGTCTTGAAAATGCTCAAAAGAAGAAAATCAACGCTCAGAAGTCAGGATGTGAATTTCAAACATGCAAACGACTTGAATACGCCACAGGTATAAAAAGATGTAGTAGTATGTAGTAAGTAGTACTATGTGACAGCACATATCAGTACTATGCACTCTGGCAGGAGAGTGGTACAGATCCTGGCTGATACATAAACTGTTGTATATTCCTGGTTGGAAATTACACAATTAAACACATTAAGGGATCCAATAATATTTGATAAACAATGCTTAAACATCTTCAGTGTCACAGTGGTTCACAAGCTTTCTTTAGAACAAAAACAACCAAATGTCTTTTCTTTGTTGGTCATGGCACTGCCAGCCATGCCAGGTCCATACATGCATGTATGCATATCTGCAGGTCTGTGGGTTTACAGACTTCAAATAAACAGTTGATACAGTTAAATACCTTAAAACTGATTTTTGATAATGATTTATCTCAAACTCAAAGACCACTCCGAGTGGCCCACTCTTAGTGGGCTGTACCTCAAGAATTAATATGCTAATAAAGACAAAGTTTCATACTTTTGTCTCATAAGATCAAATGGTGAAAGTCAAAGCTCACCTTCAGACCTTGACGCCATCATGTTCTGAAAAAACTCTTTTCTGATCATTGTTCGAGGCTGTGTCTCCAGAGCGGATCTCACATTTGGTTCATCGCCGTTTGTTTTTCAACTTTCTGCAGGAGTTTAGCAGCTACAACTCTCTGGGACAGAGTCAGTTCTCTCAGTACTACGCTCTGCCTCCCAGCTACGTGCCTGCCGGGCTGCCCAGCAGCGACGACCACGGTGCCGGTGTGGGAGTGGCCGGATATTCAGCTGTGAAGTCGGAGGAGGCCGCCTCAGCTGGACTGCCTCCCAGAGGTAATCCCAGCACTTTGATTTGGATTATTTCTATTAAACTTTGGTGGCACGGTGGTAACACTGTCGCCTCACAGCTAGAAGGTTCGATTCTCGCTGTGGGCGCTGGGGGCGTGTCCTCCACCATGCCTTCGGTGCCTGCTGCTCGAGGAAAAAGGGGCCTTTCTGTGTGGAGTTTGCATGTTCTCCCCGTGTTCACCTGAGGTATCCTCCTCAAATAACCCCCACTAAAAAAAACATGCAAGAAGATCACCACCTGACCAATGGTGACAAAAGAAACTGGGTCCCCGGGCGCCGCTGTCAGCTGGCAGCCCACCGCTCCTGGTCTGCCGCGGAGGAAGGACAGACCAGGATGGGTTAAAGGCGGAGAAAATAATTTCATGGAAGCATGGCGCGTGTGTGCATGTAGTGTGCAATTAACTATGTGTGATAAATAAAGTACATTTCTTCTTCTTCTTCTAGGTGGATCACATATTTCTATCTATTCATTTGAAC
Source organism: Chaetodon trifasciatus (assembly GCA_037975065.1). Lineage (NCBI taxonomy): Eukaryota > Metazoa > Chordata > Actinopteri > Chaetodontiformes > Chaetodontidae > Chaetodon > Chaetodon trifasciatus. Next base: position 11,454,160 of record JBBMOE010000015.1, read on the forward strand.
TGCTTTCAGCGCTGTTCTGCAGAATCCACTGCTGTAATGTGCAGTGATTACAAATGTATCTCTGAGACATGACAGGAGAAATGCATTATTCAGCTATTCATTTCAGTCTTTCTTGTACTAAGATGCGTCCCCGCCAGAGAACCTCCCGGCAGGCGCCGCCCTTCCCACCAGCGTGGCCCTCCCCGCTGGAGCCAGAGATCAGGACGAGGTTGGACGCAGGAACTCTGTGGGCAAATCCAAAGGGAAGGGCAAGAAGTCTGATAGTCCGCCAACTGAGAGTGACCTGGAGGTAAATATGTGATCAGCTGACCGACAGACCACTCAGAGATCGCTCATACTTAGTCTTGACAGTTTGGGAATATGCTAGAATTTGAAGGTACTCCCTGGAAAAAAGCTTGGTTTTCAACATAATCTGGATGAAACACCAGAAGTCTTGTAGTATTTAAAATAACCATGATCAAAACGTAGCATCAAAGCTAACATGAGGAGCCGGTAAAATACACAGTGACAGTATATGCTGAGGGTATAAGAGAATTCTGTAAACTTTATTTTTGACTTTTGCATTTCAAGCAACAATTTGGATGTGCTGATGATTAAGGCTCTGAGAGTCTGGAAGGTTTTGGTTTGGGTGCCTTGAAAAGTGCTTGAATTTTACTCTTAAGAAGCTGCATAAAGACAGAGCTAAACCTGTGTGGTCCAGAGCAAATTCTCATGAACATATTCCTGTCAGTTGTGAAACATAAATATTAGATAAATGATTTTTAAAGTGCAAAGCGTAACTTTCTACCTCCCTGCTGTTCTAGCGCATTTTTCTGTGGGATCTGGATGAGACCATCATTATATTCCACTCGCTGCTCACCGGCTCCTACGCACAGAAGTTTGGCAAGGTTTGTGTGTGTGTGAACATGCGTGAAGTTTGAGCATACGACATAAAATGACAGAGTCTGACTCAGCTTATCGTTTATGTGTTCAGGACCCAGCTACAGTGCTGAACTTGGGCTTGCAGATGGAGGAGCTGATCTTTGAGCTCGCTGACACTCACCTTTTCTTCAATGACCTGGAGGTACAGTGAGAGGCGTTCAGCCTGGTGTCGCGACAGAAACCACCAGTTTCTCACATCTGTTATTTGATAATCATTACTATATTCATGTCCTGACCTCTTGGCGAGCTGCCTGAATTCTGGAGGAATTCTTGCCTGGTAGTCAGTTAGAAAAGGGTGGAGACACAACGGAGTGTCCGTCAAAACCAGGAAAACTACAACTGATCCAACTGAAAGTGCTCTTTGTGCTCCTTTCAGTCAGTTAATCAGATGGCAGCTTAAGGCCTTGACCGGGCGTGTATGGATATGTTTTAAGATAAATATTTTCCCCCTTTTGTTAAAAAAAAAATTCTGTCCACATGACCTTCATCTTAGAAAATATCTCTCCTTGCAGGTGAAAATGATTCCAAATGCTCAGACTAGCATGTCGGGCCAGTAGGTGGCGATAAAGTCAACATAAACGGCAAATGAGAGCGTTCCAAGCGTGTGACAGAGGAAAATGATTATTTTCCAGAATTCTCTGTATATGTGTGGACAAGGCCGAGAGGCTGCAGCAAAGAGCCATGATCTTCTCATTTAAAGGACATTATTATAAAATTTGTTAAAAAAAAAAAAGATGTCGACTTTTTGCTTTATTTAAGGAATGTGATCAAGTCCATGTTGAGGACGTCGCCTCTGATGACAACGGACAAGAGCTGAGGTGCGTCACGTTATCCTGCAACAGGCATCGGCCTCTTCACACACTTCAACATCATGACAGTAAAGCAGATTTTTTTCCGACATCTAAACAAATCAAGTGGGTTTTTTTTTTTCCTTCTTTAGTAACTACAACTTCTTGGCGGATGGCTTTAATGGTACCAGTGGTGGAGGGGCATCAGGAGCCACCACGGGGGTCCAGGGAGGGGTGGAGTGGATGCGGAAATTGGCCTTTCGCTACCGCCGGCTAAAAGAGATCTACAATAGCTATAAAGGGAATGTTGGAGGTGAGTTTGCATTAAGAATAAATCTGTCTTTATCTCCTGGAGTTTAAAATGAAAGGCTGGAATGCAGCAGTGGCACTTTGGCGGCCTCCTTCAGTTAAAGTAAAGGGCGTTCAGGCGTCCCTCTTTCACGGTGACTCTGGCGTGTCCGGCTTTGAAAGGCTTCTGTTTCTGACTGCTTGTTTTCCGAAGACAAAAACCTTGGAGCACTTACATCCGCGTGAATTCCTGTCTTGTTTGACGACGACAGAATTAGTTCCACCGTCCAATATCCAAAGGCAAAACGAGGCAAGCACGCACATCTGAATCTCCCTAATTCACTCAGGCCTCAAACAACCAGGCTACAGTTTCAGCCCAGCGGCCAAAATAAACAGAAGTGTTTGCGTGCATCTGCTACTTGTTGCCTTTTAAATATCAGACTGTGAACACAATAAAATGGGAGTGATGTTAGATTTACATGTTGTAACTGATACAGTGTGTCAGAATAAGCTTCTATTTCTGTTATTTGTGTTTTACACAGCAGCCAAACTCTTTGGAATCAGGGTTGAGTCTAAATCTCGTTGTGAAATCGCTGCACATCTGAAGCAAAGTTTCTGCATGAGCGCATGTTGATCTCTTTCAGGTCTGCTGAGTCCAATGAAGAGGGAGCTGCTTCTACGGCTGCAGTCCGAGATCGAGAACGTTACGGACGCGTGGCTCAGCACGGCGCTCAAGTCTCTGCTGCACATCCAGTCCAGGTCTGAGCAGAGGACGCTTAGTGTTGCGTGCTTAAGGTCATACTGTGCAGCGAGATGAGCAAAGTGTGCAACTGTGCATCTCACTGGGAACAGTTAGACGAAGATGAAAGCTTTATTCAACATTCATTCAAGTCATTGTGCTGAATCTGTTTGGAAAAATCTCACAATTAAAGGTTTTTTTTTGTTTTACTCAGCTAAAACTGCTCTAAACCTTTTTATGCATGTGTTGGTACGTGTCTGCGACGTTGCACCAACAGAGGGAAGTGTATGAACGTGCTGGTCACCACCACTCAGCTGGTTCCAGCTCTGGCCAAAGTGCTGCTCTACGGCCTGGGAGACGTCTTCCCCATCGAGAACATCTACAGTGCCACAAAGATCGGTACGTATGCGATCGTATCAATCAGTTCTCCACAGTGACAGATGGTGAAGTAAATGAAACGCGCTGAATGAAATGTCTTGTGGTTTCCTGCCACGCAGGGAAAGAGAGTTGCTTCGAGAGGATCGTCTCTCGCTTCGGGAAGAAGGTGACTTACGTGGTGATCGGTGACGGTCGAGATGAGGAGTTCGCAGCAAAACAGGTGAGCTTTAATGTTTTCATGCCTCCTCAGCCCTCCTTTGGTTTGTGTGCTAGTCCGTATGCAAAGCTGCATTTGGCTTCATTCTCCACTGCAGGCAAATATAAGTAGACACGCTTTGAATGTAGCTTTGGATGCAAGTCGAGATGTGAGCGTAAACACTAAAACGAGCTAAGCCTGGAGAGAAAAATGTGAATTTAAGACCAGAGCCTGACACTGTTGAGCAGTTGCTAAAGTTTAGCCTCCCAGCATGTGCACACTAAGTGCAATGGAGCTTCAGTCTGATTAAAAAGCTTGTGTCCGCTTGCCCACCACCTCCCGTTTGACCGCTTTGGTTGCGTCTGTCCCTCTGCGCAGCACAACATGCCTTTCTGGCGGATCTCCACTCACGGCGACCTCGTGTCCCTGCACCAAGCGCTGGAACTGGACTTCTTGTAAAGGAGGCGGCGTCGAATGTCGCACGCTAAAGGGAAAACGTAGTCGTCGTCGTAGCCCTGTCGGTGTGCGGAGTGACATCGTGCGATTAAAATCACTCCACCACCCCCCCGACGACGCACACTCGCATATTAGAAACCCCTATCTGCCCTCACTGACGACGAAAGACTCACCGTGTGATGCGTGATGGTAATGTACTGAGGCGGACTTTGGGTCGGAGCTGACTGTGAGAAACAGACTGGATGCATCATTCGGCTGGATTAAGGTTCCTCACGCCCAGCACTCCCTCCTCTACGGCAGCTAACCTCACCACGGCTGAAACTGGCACTGATTTGGACACAGAAGGGAAGACATCTGCTTTTTTTTTCCTCCTCTTTGGTCTTTGGCATTTATCTCATTTTCAGAATCTAAAGCAAAAACAATCCGTCTGCTTTTTATTTTGTCTTTCTGGAATTGAACAACCAAAGGGCCTTCGTTTTTGTTCTTTCTTGTTGTTGTCGTTGTTCTCTTTTGGGGTTGTTGTAGCTTTTTATTTAGACTCTATATAAGTGAAAAAATATTATCAACGTGCTTTAAAAAAACAAAAAAATCTCTTTCTGGATTGTTTTTGCTCATTCAGAGACTTGAAAGCATCATTTTGCAAATCAGGTTATTCACAGTCATCAAGTATCAAATAATCCCTTTCCTGTTTCTTTACTCGCCTCCCATGTAGCCATTCAACTATGTAACCTGAGGTACTAGACTTGATAACAGATGTAACTTGGTCACGACTTCGACTTCCCCTCCTGATCTGACCACAGCGCACCGTCAGTCAGCTGTCCTGACCTCTGCACAGCAGCAGGCGTGCGCTCCTTTTGACATGCAGCCGTCATGTGCTGAGAGTCAGAGGCTCTGCGTGACTCATGATAAGAAAGGTGGCGAGCAGAGCAGGACAGAGTTGCACTTCCTGTTGTAGTCGTAGTCGTATTAGAGCATAACGTCACCTTCCAGTGAGCTGTGTCCCAAATCCATCCCGCACACTAGTCCTATCCGGCATGCACTTACATGCTAATTCTCATAGCATCCTGGTTTAGCAAAAAAAAAAAAAAAGAAACGTTTCATCACTTGACCGCTTTATACTAACAGGAAATGACACAATGACGTGTGAGAATCACTGCGAGGTAAACTTCACTAGCGCATAGATTCACAAACGGATAAACGTTTTCAATCTTAAACGTTTATTTTGCTTTTCTGAGATCTTTCTGGAGCTGCTTTCACCAAGCACAGATCACTCAGCTTCCAGCTGCGAGTCAGCTGCTTGATTTCCTTTGTGCATTGCATTGTGGGAGAATAATGTCAGTTAAAAAATGTCGCCTGCGTTCTGTCTGGTCTGTGTCACCTTCATAGTGTGAACACATTGTGGATTACAAGCCTGCTTGCAGTTAGCATGAAGTGTGGATTTGGGACACGCCGCTCGTATTTCCAGATGAGGTGAATTTGAAGGATTAAGTGTTTCTTTATGGGCTGAGAAAAGGCTGCTGCTCCCTGAGCTCCATAAACCTTTAAAACAAGAGTTTATTAGAGAAATGTTTCCACACAAAGCTAAAAACGGCTGATTTAACACCAGCAGCCGTTCAGCTCTTAATACTTCCATAAACACACATTCATCCAGGTGTTTTCTTTTGCTGATTTTCTGGAAATTAGGTTTAAAATTTGGATGGAAACCCGACTACAGGCTCAGGATGCAGGATCTGAACTGGCTCTGGCCTGGTGTGGGTCTGCTGTGCTTCAGAGGAGTCAGTGAACTAAACACTGACCGAGCTCTGCTCCACCTGCAGGATGTGGGTGCTGGTTGTGTTGCTCCTATGAGGGCTTGGCGGGGGGGTGGGGTGGGGGGGGTCTTTGTCTTTGTCTTTCCGTCCATGCTCACACCTCTCATCCTGACTCAGCTAACACATTGTCAGGAGCATCGTAGTTCACGAGGTTCCTGTTCTTTTAGGGAATTTCCGGACAGTTTTAGCATCTCACCACAATATTCAGCAACAGTTTCAGTCTGAGGGACTGTTGAACTGTGACAAAACCAGGGCAAAGAAAAGAACACGCTAACCTGTAGAGCTACATTTTATTCCTCTTACGTGTAATTAGTTAAAACCAGACTGAAACTGTAACAGTTTTTGTCATTATTGATTAATCTGCAGAATATTTTTTGATCATCATTAGACAGTCGATTGAAAACCAAAAGAAAAGTTTGAATGAGGAACAGTTTGCTGGTTCAGCTTCTCAGATTAAATGATTTGCTCTTTTCTTATATGACAGTAAACTGGAAATCTTTTGGTCAAAACAGGCATTTTGAAGATTTTTTTCTTTCTGCATCTCATAGACCAAACAATTCAATCTACCAAATTAGTTAAAATACTCAAGTGACGTCTTTGAATAGCTTATGTCCAATCAGGGGTCCAAAAACCCAAAGATGTTCCATTTACTATCAGAGGAATAAGAAAAACTGCAAATATTGACATCAAAACAAGAATTTTTGTTGGTTCTTTTGCTTCAGAAAGTGACTCAACTGATTGTCAGAATAGTCGTAGACTAATCGATGAATCAGCAGCTCGTTACGTGAAACCACAGGATTACTTCGGAGGGGACGTAAAACAGGACGATGACCGTGCAATACAATTCTACTTTGCTCATTAACTGTATTTCAAGAGATTTTTCATTGCCCCCCCCCCCCATCTGTATGTATGAGATTACGACTGAACAATACTGAGCCTGAAGAAGATTTCCTCTTTACACACATGCAGCTTGACCGTTAAGAATGTGTATTTTATTTGTCTGTGTGCCTCGCGTGACTGTGCATATTTATATTGTGCCTTTAACCGTCATCTGTATGCATAATCTCAAAGGGAAATGTGTAAGATTTTTGTTTGATACATTTATCACTGCGTTGTTCTATTATCCAAAGTGTTATCTTACTTTTTTAACTCGATACTTTTTTTTTTTTTTAAGTGCCGGTGAGACTTTTTTTTTTGTTGCTGTTTCAAGACTTTTTTTTATTTGATTGTCTTGTCTGCACTGTATTCATTTTTTGGGGGAAATGTTGGCGTTGATTGCTCAGTGTTTAAAGGATTAAGATGGCTAACAGCTACTTTGCTATCAGATAATTCAGCTGTAGATAAATCCACTTAGAGTGACGATGCGTTCACGTTTTTCATACAATCACAGTCGCGCCTGCTTTGTGTTGGACGTTTCCTTCCTTTTTCCTTTCGGAAAGGACATTGCGTTTATTCTGTTGCTGTGAGACGCTTCGCATTGCTTAGAGACAATCAGTCTGTAACACGTAGTATTTTAACGCAGGTCGGTTTACTGCATTTAAAAGGCGCGTTGAACAAGGTGTGCTTTTCATCGTCCGGTGTGGTGAGTTCAAGAGCGCCGGGCTCTTCTATCAGTCCGGACACACATCAGAGAAAACTGAGAGACCATTTGCAATCTTTGCGTTTATTTCTGCGTGTTGAATGTGTTTTATTTCTCCGCTTCGTCTGCATGTCTGCTTAGAAGTATTCCACGGCGGTCAGAAATGACCGTGCAGCATTTAAGGGGCTTTATTCTTCGACACGTCCTTTTTCTTTCTGATGCCAAATGCTGTTATTATTTTTAATGCTGTGTGTTTTGATTTTTCTATGTATTTCATCTCATTGTCAAGGACCTGTGAGGCCGCGTAGGGTCGTGTAGAGAGCCTGAATGTGATCCTCTTAACTGAACACTATCATAATAATCAATGCTAATTTAATTCCAATAATCACTATTTTCCCCACAGTAGCTGTTTGTGACCTCGACACAGTCCTGTGAGGTTTTCCTGTGTACCTAAGACACTCAATACAGTGTAAATAAATTTAAAAAGGTTTCAGACTCAAGTTTCTTTTCATCATTTATTACTGTGAAAAAAAGTTATATAATATTGAAGACAGAATATCAACTATAAATATTTAAAAGAATTCTAATATGTATATATATATATATATAGTATGTGCAGGAGGAACAGTTACACTGACCACAAACTCCTTCAGTCAACATAAAGGTATTTCAGTTCACATTTACACATTTAGGGTTGCACGGTGGTAACACTGTCGCCTCACAGCTAGAGGGTCCCGGGTTCGATTCTCGCCTGTGGTGCTGGGGGCGTGTCCTCCACCATGCCTTCGGTGCCTGCTGCTCGAGGAAAGGGAAAGTTTGCATGTTCTCCCCGTGTTCAGCTGGGGTATCCTCCATAAAAATAACAAAAAAACATGCAAGATCACCACCTGGCCAATGGGGACGACAGGAACTGGGTCCGCCGTCGGCTGGCAGCCCACCGCTCCTGGTCCGCCGCGGAGGAAGGACTGACCAAGGATGGGTCAAAAGCGGAGAAAATAATTTCACGTGAGCATGGCGTGTGTGCATGTATTGCATTGCATTGTTGTGTGTGATAATAAAAGTACGTCTCTTCTCTTCTTCTCTTAGTATCATGTACTCATCCTTCAAGATGAAAACAGGTTGAATAATGCCTGAAGTTACACCTGTGGTCAGTGAGAGGTCACGGTCCTCATGATCCTCATTAATCAGGCTGCTTTGAGGCTGTGCATGACTCAGTCTGACCTCCACGTCTGGTGGATGTCAAGTGATGGCGGTCAGGAGTAGAAGTTCTCGGCCAGCTTCCTCATTCTCTTATTGCAGCGTTCGGTGTGGGGCGCTGGCGGGCTGAGCAAGCCGCAATCTACGACGTCTACGCCTGCGCCCCCACTCCTGAGCTGAGGGCCGCTGTATGAAGCGTCCTTGTCCGTGTCACCCTCCGTTCTCGTGGTAGGTCCCTGTCCAGTTTGGGGGCTTTCACCTTCGTCCCCTTTCAGCTCCTCTTTGGAAAGGTTTGGATGGAAGCACTTATAATAAATCACTTTGAAAAAGAGTCCAAGGATATAAACTGCAACGACGCTGATGGCAACGATTACAGCAGACAGGTGTGAAATTTCAAAATAAAGCGGTTCAGTGCTCATCTGCCAGCACCACAAACCGCAGAGGAGGGAGATATCAGCCAGGATGTAGCCATGATAGAGCAGAGTCCTGTACCTCGTCCGCCCCTCCACCACATTGAACCAGTCGAAATACCAGATGAGGCCCACGGTGGCTCGGTAAAGCCATTCCCCGCCAAGGCTATCCATTAAGGAAGTCTGGGATCGCCAGACGAAGAACAACAAAACCACCCAAGAGCAAAAGAAGTGGGCGAAGATGAAGCAGGGCAGCACGGAGGCGAACAGGGCGAGGGCGGCGAGGCGAGACGAGATGAGGAGCAGGTTCCAGAGAAAGTAGACCACCGACGAGGTCAGCGGCTGCTGCTTCTTGTCGGGCACGAAGGAGCGCAGGGCGCGGTGGTACATGGTGACACTGAAGGCGATGGCCGAGGCCGAGCCGAGGGCCTTCAGCACTGAGGAGGAGAGAGGAGCCATTTTATGCATTCGCAGAACTGCCTGAGCGCTTTGAGTCTACTTTCACTATGATGAAGTGCGGCACTCTACAGCTTCTGCAAACCACAGAGATTACAGAGTAACCCACGGCGAGGAGGATGCTGCATCATTTTGAGGAATCAGAGTCAGTCCGTTGTGACATAACAATCAGGTCATTTCCTTCCTTATTTCTGTGCTATTGGTGACCCGTCTGAGGGGACTTCTCCCACCTCTTTCTCAGAATTACCCAGAAAAAACTGTGATACTGTGTCTGCAAAACAAACAGCTTTGAGATCCGCAGCACTGAATTCACCTTTTTGTTGGAAATCTCAGAGATCTCAAAACTGGAAAAAATACATATATTTAAACCAAAGCTGTCTGCAGTATAAGGTACTTTTATGAGTAAATAATAATAACAATACCATGCTGTTCAAATACTACAGTACATTATAATAATATAACGCTGAAATAAATACTTTTATTACATTATGTCGTCAGGAGGTCATTTCTGAACTCAAAAGTGTAAAGTATTAAATGATCCCATCAGGATCACACTGCTCTTGAGCCCTATAGTAACATACTGCACCTGTCACGTGATCGAGCTGGCCCCGCTGCAGGATGATGGTGACCATGAGGACGAGCTGAGGGGAGCTCTCTGAAAACGCCTCTATGAGCCGCAGCATGCTCAGATCGTGGCTCAGGAACACGGCCAAGCCCTCGGGATCCTGCAGCATCGAGAAGAATCTGGGTAAAGAGATCTCCACGATGCTGGCGTGCCTGAGAGGAAACGGATGAGGGGTTAAAACCACTGTAACGAGCGTAAGCTGATGGAGCCACACAGGTGTCACACCTGAGATATTACTGCTTGATAAACAGGAGCCACTTCAGCAAAACCAGTCCAGCATAGATGATCAGATTTTCTACTTTAAAGGAGGAAACTGTTATATGACTCATGTTTCTACCCACCTGAATCACTGTGGACACAAATATGCACCTACATTAACAAAAAACTTATATAATATATATACAGTGAAGACTTTGAAGGCATTCCAGTGAATAATTTATAGTGAGAAACATACTGTCATCACTTCACCACCTGAAGCTCAATATCAGCAGAACCAATCAGCTTGTGGGGGATTAAAATGCTGCAAATATGGATTCTGCTGCTGTAAAACATGGAGGCTTCACACACATGTTCAAGCCGACAGAAGATCAATACAATCAGCAACAAAATGTGAAATATGGTCACAATCTGCCCTTCTGCTGCTGAGTTATGGCCAGAAAAGTGTTTTTACAGAGCGTTGCGATGTCACAGTGAAGCTGACCTTTGACCTTTTGGACATAAACTACCATCACCTCATTTTATCCAATGAGACATCTGTGTGAAATTTTGTCATAATGAGCTCATGAATTCCTAAGTTAAGGCCCAAAACATGTTGTGTGTGGTCACTGTGACCTTTGACCAGTTCATCTTTGAGTCCAAGTGGACGTTTGTGCCAAATTTGAGGAAATTCCCTCCAAGCGTTCCTGACGCACTGCATGGACAGACGACCTAAAAACATAACAGCCATCGCCGGCGTGGCGGCATAATAAAATATCCTGTCAACCAGCGTGGTCACAGGAAATGAAACTGATGATGTAATTCATAGAACAAGATGACTTAATACTGTGTTTTCTTCTATCGTTTGCTATTAGTTTCAGATTCACTGCATGTCAAAACAACACACTACACACACACCACCCGACGCTGGACGCAGGCCACAGTGCAGAATGATAGTGCCGCCCAGTTGTTCCATTCAGATTACTTTGCAATTCCCGTAAATGGATCTTCATGAGCAGGCGAGTGGAAGTGAGGGCGGAGATGCACATTTTTTAGTCGCCTGCATTCATTCCAGCAGTTTCCAGTATGGCAGAGGGAGAAACAGCCTGAAGCACTTTGAAAACACTATGATTATTATGGTATTCAAGGCTCACACAACCTGATGTAGATTCCCAGCTGCAGCACATGGAGCACCAAGAGCTGGCCCCGGCTCAGCCGTTTCTCAACCACCGTCTCCCTCTTGTAGCTCTCGTCGCTGTACCAGAGCCAGCTGAAGGCCTGGACGAGAACAGACGAGCCCAGGAGGAAGAGCAGCAGGACAGAGAGCCTCACGTAGGCCTTTTCCTGGTAGAAAGTCACAGCAGCCCATATGTCCAGCCCGATGTCGAGCAGCAGGAACTGCAGACCCAAGCAAGTGAGGAGGAAATCCACCCGGGAGTACTTGAACACACCCATTGTGCCTGTCAGACTGGAGCTCTCACATATCCCGCTGAAATGCCTGCGACTGGTGCAGCGACATACTTCAGGACAGAGCTCTTAACACATCACCCGCTAACTTCAGAGACAACTGAAAGTAAGCAAAGAGCACAAGGTTCAGTATTCAAATACTGTGTAACTCCTCCTACAAGGGACCCTCCTTCAGGAGGACTTGACATCTTAAAGGTATACAGTAGAAAAATGATCACTAGCATTTTACGTACATTTAACACACACAGAGAAGGCTGCCACTTTAACAATTAAGCTGTGTAGTATTCCCTTTTTTTAATCAAGTAATGTTACTGTAATAGACAAATCAGACAGTTTGTAGTCTGCATCATCAGGGGTGTACGCGACAGAAACACACAAGTTAAAACAGATAGTACAAGTTACCACTTTAATGATTGCACGTGGCACATGAGGTAAAAGATTAACAGCCAGCAGCGACCTTGGCTTTTGGTTTCAGCAGAACATGGCCAAGACGTGAATCCACAACGCTTTTCATCAACATTCTGCAGAGATGAGCAGGAAGAGGTTTAGCATGTGAAAAGAAACATAAAACTAAACTTCAGAGAACTTTTAGGACGCCCGAAAAGATTTAAAGAAGACATGCCGTCTGGAATAATAACGTAGCACCGTTTTATTCACCACAGAGAGAGGAAAGAGCTCTGACACTAAAGTAAACAGAGGCGTCTGACAGGAGGCTAAACAAACAGTGGATGAGCAAGCAAAAGGACCACAGGGGTTTGTACCTGCTTGACTCCTGAAGCTTCAGTGACGACATCTGTTGTGCTAACAAGCGTTTTACATGTAAAAAATTAGCACTTGGCTTATTTTACACCATCAATAATAAGCAGCTCCACATCAAACCTTGTCACACCTTTAACACTAACAAAACACAGAAAACATAAAAGGAGAGCTTATGGTCAAATCTACATTCAGAGTCCTTCAGCAGGTCCCAGTAGCAGCAGCTGTAACAAAAACACCACACACACACATTCAGACAGCCTGTGTTTGCATGTACAAACCTCACAAATCAAAACCTCATCAGAATAATTATTACTATTCAGTATATTATTACAGGTAAAATAATTGTTTAATGTTGTTTATTTTTGGCCTTGCTGTCGAAAAGAAAACAAGGCTGTTTTCTTATTTCCTGGCAGTTTGTGTTTGGAAATACCAGGAAACACGACAGTGACAACAAACACATATGATCACGTAGCATGTACGAAAAAAAAGCGGTCTCCCCCTCATGTAAAGATGGCACAATACAGCCTGCTTTGTAGAAAATGCAACAAATAAAACACTTAACTTAACTAAAACTTGCCCTATTTTCAAGTAGAGTTGAGGAAAATGGAAATGTTCATACCATAAGATGAGATGAACTGTGAAGTGTCTTTCTAAACATGTGCTATATTACAACGAATGTACTGATGTGAAAATGACTTCATCCATACTGCCCACTCATCAGGTGATGGATCACACAAACACGAGACTGTTTGAGTCAATCATGACAACAGAAGGTAACATTTATCAGTCGTACAAGGTTGACACAAAGTCAGACATCACAGGCGTGACGAATCCGCCCTGTTTGTGCTATCAGTGCTCCTCGTGACTCCCTTGCCCGGAGTAAAAATGAGTGGCGTGGCAGGCCATCCGTTTGTTGAGAAGCTGGGACGACATGGTGCCGTCCTGGATGGAAAAGTCTCTGAAGGACACTTCTGCGTCGGGCAGATCGTCAGGCAGTCCTGGGTCCCTCACCGGGGGCCTCCACAGCTTGGGGTGGAAGCAGCAGTAGTAGACAGCTTTGAAGAGCAAACCCAGGACGTAGGCGAAAGGTAGCGTGATGAGCAGAGCGAGGGCGTACGTCTCGCTCTGGACAGGGTCCCTGTAACACCACCACGTCACCAGCAGGATTAGCATGTCAGTGGTGATGAGGGAATGGTAGATGATGCTCCTGCCTCGGGTCCGACCCTCTGCTACATTAAACCAGCTGAAATACCAAATGAGCCCCACGGTGGCCCGGTAGAGCCACTCCCCAGCAACGCTGTCCATGAAGTCTGTCCTCTGTCGCCAGGCCCACAACACAAAGACGAACCACAGCATCAGGAAGTGGGCGGCGATGTACCCGGGCAGGACAGAGGCGAAGAGGGCGAGGGCTGCCACACGGGGGGCGATTAGCAGCAGGTTCCACAGGAAGTAAATTAAAGAGGAACCCCAGCCCTGCTTGGCCTTGTCTGGGAGGAAGGAGCGCAGGGAGCGGTGGTAATCCACCACCATCCAGGCGATGGAAGTGGTCGATGCAGCGATGCTCACAACTGCAAACGCAGAAGTTAAAACATCAGTGTGGCAACCAAAAGCACACAATTGTGGGTTGTGTTGACTTAATATAACACAGATAGAGTGTGCTTTTACAATCTCAATTGTGCTTACTTTTATTCACATATAAAACATGATGGCCAGCTGTTGGCTTTTATTGTGGGGTGAAAGTAAGTCACATGAAACTCACACTGAACGGTCCTGGCCTTGTTTGTGCGCAGCATGACATAGATCATCAGGGTGAGCTGAGGAGCGCTCTCACAGAACGTCTCGATGAGCCGGAGCATGCTGAGGTCGTGTGTCAGGTAAACGGCATACTCGGACCCTTCCTGTTTCCTCCACCAAACCCTGAAGCCTTGACGTATGGCGGAGATGTGCCTGCATGCATGAATATGTCAGAGGATGGCTGTTACCTGACAGACAGATTCTCTCAAGAAGCAGTCTGTCATGACGCATTAAGTGTGTTAAACAGCACGGACTCACCCATATTTTGAGCTTTTCATACCTCATTAACTCATTATTTGTGCATTTTATGCATTCACTTCTCTTCTGAGAACCTGGATTAACTCGTTGCCACACCTGACACTTATGTTCATGGTCATAAATGTCTCACAGCTCCTGTCAAATGCTGTTACCGACCTGCTTGACTGTACAACTCTGCACACACATCCAGTTTTTTTTATAAATATGCACAGAGAGAAGAACTCCTGCAGGTTAGTGCGTGGGAATATCTCCACAGGGTATAATTTCAGTTATTGTGTGACTGCGTTTGCATCAGGTTAGGCGTTGTAACCTGTTGAAACACTTTCCACAAATTAAGAAATCATCATCAGTCAGACCAGCATTAATACTTCCAATTAGCTAGATAGTCTGTCCAATCAGTTAAGTGATTAGCTGCATGGTTTAAGTTGCATTACTTCAACGATACATTAACATTTACATAGCTTTTTATCTACCTGCAAAGGAAGCCCAGCTGCAGCACATGTAACAGGCAGGAGAGCTTCACTTTGTCCCCGAAGAGCACGGTTCCTCCGCCGGTCTGCGCACTGAACCCCGGCAGCTCTCGGTCATACTTGAGCCAGAACCAGCTGAACATCTGGACCACGACAGACGACAGGACCATGAGGCCGACCAGCACCCCGAACCAGATAAGGTTCCCCCGGCAGTAAAACTCGGCGGCAACCCACACGTCGGAGCCCCAGTCGACCAAGAAAGTACACACTCCGATCACGGAGAAGACGAAATCGACCCAGGAGTACTTTGAAAAAGTCGCGCGCTCCATTACCGTTTCCCCCGTTAGCTGACGCTGACCGACCGACCTACCTGTTGCTGGGAAGCTAACATTCGGCTAACGTCGTGTACCGTTATTTCCCCCCGAAAAGCGATTTAAAACTCTTCAACCCATTGAGCAAAAAGTTGCTGGAACTTTAACGCTTGAGCAACAGGTTGAACTCACTCCAAGAAGGAATATTAAAACTTTGTAGGCATATTTGTGGTAAAAACGGTGGCCTTAAAACAAATATAACCGCCACACAGGAGAGCGGCGAGTGTGTTTGTAATGATACTTGTGTGTGCCTTTGTTAGCCCCGCCCACCGCGGCTTATGCGTGAAGAGACGGAGCAGAAAATCCGGGACGGACAGGTTTGAACATTTAAAGACCACACTGCGTAGTCCACGTGGAGCACTAATAATCGATTAGCTGATCGATTAACAAGTTTGAGGCGGTTTTTTTCCCCTTTTTTACAATCAATCCATCATTCAGTTTAATAAATTGCAAAGCAGAATGCAAAGAAAAGTCACAAATTGTGCAAAAATGCCAGTCACTGATTCCTGCTTTCTGCTGTACTGCATTTAATATAACTGTGGACCTGAAGCAGTTAGTCGATTGCTTGGAAATGATGGGACTACCCGAGAGACTAAACTCAGGGCGTAGAGCCATGTAAGGTTAAGACACTCCCCCTGTAGCCGCGGCCTATCGTATCAAAGGAGCGTGTGCATGTCTCCGTGCATCCGCGCGCCTCCTCTGTCTGCTCTTCCGTCTGTTCTGGTCGGATCGCGCATTTCGGTAACGCACTCAAGTTGAAAAGATGTCGAGAGTGTACATCGGAAGGTTGAGCTACAGAGCAAGAGAAAAGGACGTGGAAAGGTTCTTCAAAGGCTACGGGAAAATACTCGAAGTCGACCTGAAAAATGGGTAACGTTGATGCTTTTTGTCGATTGTCGTTGGGGCTAACGTCTTCACAGGCCGCACTTGCATTCTGGGCCTTGTTTGTTGCGGCGGGCACGGCCTGCTAATGCTAGCTTAGCTGTATGCTTGATATTTACAAAATAAAAACCGTCGAAAGTGAGCTACGGCTAGGTCTTATTTTTGCCCAAATGCTAATTTTCTCGATACAATACTAAAGGAAATGCTAGTGTTCGTGAGCGTTTGTGTAAAGCTTGGACTGTTTCGACCGTGCTTAGCTAAGAAACGTTAGCAAGCTAATGTTAGACGTGGCAATGTCACAGGCGGCGGTGTGCACAATCTAACGGCTTGCTAAATACGTGCAAATTTAGGCACATCCGTGGTGCGACCTTAGATTGAGTGTACTTTGTATTAAAAACGTGCACACCTATTTGTAAAATCGCATTACGGAAAGAGTTTTGGGTTAGCTTTAGCATGGCCTTCCCGTGAAAACGATCCACCAGTTAGCGTCTGCCTTTCAGTGTAACGTGTAAGGTAGCATTATGCTGGAGCTAGTCTGATTCATGCGTAGTTCCTGTAAATAATTGTGAGACTTGCTGGTTGGCCTAACCATTTTCACGATTAGTCTTTTTGGTTAATGAATTGTCAGAATTTAGGGGAAAAGGCCCGGTACCACCCTCAAACCCCATAGAAGGAACATTCAAACATCGTGTTTTGTTTGACTACCAATCCGAAACCAAAATATGCTCACGATGTGGGAGGCAAAGAGGAAATTGTCAACATTTGAAACTCTACAGATCTTAGCTTGAAAATGACAGACGAGTCTTCGAGTGTTGAAACTGTACTGATACCCTCGTGGTATCAGCATCAGTCTGGCAGTCTTAATATTATTATCTATTTTGCATTACCTAGTCCCAATAGATTAATCTGGTTGGAAGGTTGCATATTTCCTCTTCCAAAACCTCACTTGTGAATGAGATCTCTACATTATTTAAGAATCATCTGTTCACATTGAAACGGGGACCCACTGCTTAAGCACACCTTTATTAGGTTATTTGCCATGCCAGCATTTGACCTTCCTGGCTGTTGTGTTGGTGCACATGCTGAAGGGGGGTGTTTCACCAGTGACCTCTGCATTCTTGATCACGCTTATTATCAGAATCCTTTGTTGTAACACTACATTAACAAGTTCTCTTCTTTCATGTAGGTACGGGTTTGTTGAATTTGATGAGCCCCGTGACGCAGACGACGCTGTGTATGACTTGAACGGCAAGGAGCTGTGCGGCGAAAGGGTCATTGTGGAACACACCAAGGGACCCCGTCGTGATGGAGGCTATGGTGGAAGAAGTAAGTCTTCAGTAGAGTATTGTATTTATTTTCCATGAATAATGTCATTGATGAGGGATTTTGTTTATTACAGGGAACAAAAAGGGGCAAAATTTAAGGTGTCCTTGGTGGCTGATGTGCATTTAATTTATATCCGCTATATCAGCTGAATTTCTGATGTGGGTAGTGACTGAGAGGTCTGGAACCAGGCCACACATATGGTGTCTTTATTGGTAATAAGACATGAGGTAAAAATAGGTAAATTCTAGTTTTGGTCAGTATCTCCCAGTACCTGGTACCTGATCTCCGTTCCTGGTGTCTGAACAGAATCTGTCCTCCTGTCGGGATGTTAATGTGCACATCTTTAAATGAAACTCCTTTTGTTCTCATTTCAGTTTTTGATTGTCCTTGAGCCACACACACTCACTCACCCTCCATGTTAATTTCATCAGGTTTTGCTATCCTGGTCTCAATGAGCCCCCCAAGTTTTCAATGGCCTGTTTACCATATGGGTGTGTCTGTCTTTCTGGATGGGGTTGTTTTCATATTGTCTTGCAAACCGGTCAGCAGTGTATGAGCACCACTCACTACAGCACTTAACAGCGTTTTTATCAACTGAACAACAAGCGTGGGAGGAGATTTCCTTATCAGTGCATAATGTGATTAAATTTGTGTGCATCAGAGCCACCAATGACAAATCTATGGATTTCCATATGATGGATTGGAAGTGTTACATGTGAATATGTGATGGGGAAATGGCTTACTGATGGAAAGGATATAAATGTCTGAATTTGAATATGTAAGATAACTATTTGTCAAGTATCTTGTAATCTATTGATGTCTTATTCCGTTTTTTATTTTATATAAAATGATTGTCGATTTAAAGGTAAAGATTTAACAAAGAACCTCAATGTTTTAATTGAAAGAGTCCTTTGCTGACTGCCTGCCCCTATTGCTGGCCATGGTGTCCCCCCTTTCCAAGAGTGTGGTTTGACCATTCTGGGCCCCTGGGCAGACCAAAAAAGGGAGCCATTGTGAATGAAGACCGCTTTTCCCATTAGGCCCAGGCCGGGTGGTGAGGATGCCATGGGGTTAGGAACAGATGTGGGTTCAGCTCTTATAGGTGCCTGAAAAAAAGAACATGTTTTGTAACAGTGAAATGTTTTTAGATAGGATAGCTTAGAAACTTGCTTTAGTTCACCGTAAGTACTTCCTGGATCAGTTATGTTTTTGACTTTCTTTCTTATTTAGAAAATAGGCCTATTGAAATTTTTTACCAAAATTCATTAAGCTATCGTTTTGTTATGCAGGTTTAGGTTTTTAAAAATTTCGATTTGTAGAAAGAAATAATTAGATTTTTTAAAGGATTTAATGATTTTTTTTTTTTCCTAAGTCTCTTTTCACCTTTGCTTTTCCCCTTCTTTGTTTCCCTTTCCCAAATGAATATTGACATATGTTTTTAGCATGTAGCTTGGAGCTTAGTGTAAATGCACCATCTCTGTTTCTTTATGGTCCTCATTTTATCTGCCTTTTCCTTGTTGCCTTTAAAGGTGGATATGGACGCTGGGGAAGAGACAGATATGGTCCACCAATAAGGACAGATTATCGGCTCATTGTTGAGAATCTTTCTAGCCGCTGCAGCTGGCAGGACTTGAAGGTATGTACAGTTTTTGTTGAAGTAATGCCCAGAGAATTTTCACCAGTGTTACAAGATTGATGGATGTTGCATTTCCAAAACAGTTTGAAGTAATAGTACAGTAGATAACTACAGTGCAGGCTGCATCTTTACCCCCCATAGCTTAGATTTTTCTTCTGAGTATCTCAATTAAATCACCACTTTCAGTTCACAGTTTGTGTTTTCCATTTCTCTAAAGGACTACATGAGGCAGGCGGGGGAGGTGACTTACGCCGACACCCACAAGGGCCGCAGGAATGAGGGGGTGATCGAGTTCAGGCTCTACTCTGACATGAAGAGGGCTCTGGAGAAGCTCGACGGCACAGAAGTGAACGGCAGAAAGATCCGCCTCATCGAGGACCGCCCTGGAGCCAAACGCAAGCGCTCTTACTCTCGCAGCCGCAGTCGTTCCAGGTGAGACACATCACCGTAATTATATACTCGTCTACCTGATTGCATGTTGATGTTTCTAAATATAGCAAGGGTGCATGAGGAGGTTCAGCTGTGCATTACAGAATGATGGTTTTAAGCAGTGATTCATATGCAGGAGTAAGGAGCATACAGAGAAGCTGGCCTAGCAACCAATAAAGCCTCTGAACATTCACCACAGCAGTTGGCCCTGCAGGAGGTTTGACTGTTGCTAATTGCTTGTTTTTCTCAGGTCCCGCTCCAGGAGCCGCAGGTCTCGCAAGAGCCGCAGCCACAGTGAGAGCAGCAGTCGCAGCCGCTCCCACTCCAGGTGAGGAATCCCAGTTCTAACAGGGAGGATAATGTGCTAAACACATGGTATCTCCACAGTGAAATGTGCTGTCAGTAAGCACTCAAAGCAAACTAACTTGAAACTGAAAAGATAGACATGCATGTTTTCATGCAGATCGCAAAGACCAAAATATGCGTTCTGTCTCCCAAAAGCCACTGCACTGTAACACACAGGGCTTACCACCTTTGAGCCCTTCAGCAGTTCACCTCTTAAAAACCACAGAGATATAGGCATTCAGTAAGCAGTAAGATGAGAGCAGATGTTTCTATAAATAGATGTTAACAAGGCCACAGAAGTGCACAGGTGCTTATGCTCATACGCACGTAGCACACGGCCAGTGACGGCAAGTAGTAGCCTAATATTCACAGCTGCTGTTTTGCCTCAGCCTCTCTGGGTGTATTTTGTGACCATGGACTAGGTTAATGGAAGCGGTTACATGGTCTTTAGTCTCTCTCTGCCAGGACATCCTGTATTTAAACTGCCTCGTAGTCATCATTTTCAACAATGTCTCAAAATCAAAAAGTTGGGCACAGTAAGAACTGAAATGACACTTAGTTCTTCTGTCTGGTTCTGTCCAGAGCGGCTTCGCGCTCCCGCAGCCGATCTCGCAGCAAGAAGAATAAGGGCAAGAACAAGAAGGAGGAAGAAGAGCGCAGCAACGGTGCTCAGAAGAACAAGGATCGCAGCAGGAGTCGCAGCCCCAAGAGCAAAAAGAGCAAGAAAGAAGGTAAGAAGGGCAAGAAGGAGGATTCCCGCTCCAGATCCCGCTCCAGGTCTCGCTCCCGATCAGGAATTAAGGATCGCTCCAGGAAATCTGGCTCAGCGGGCCACGAGCCGCCGAAGAGTGACGATGAAGGCGGCGAGCCCGAGAGGGGCTCACGCTCCCGTTCACGCTCACCCACTGAATCCAAATTCAGAGCCAGGTCTAAATCAAAGTCCAAATCCTGCTCCCCCTCCCCCGCCAAAGCTCGCTCCCACTCCCGATCCGCCTCCCGTTCAGAGTCCCGCTCCAAATCCCGCTCCCAGTCTCGTTCTCGCTCCCGTTCCCGCTCTTAGTTCAGATTTTGGACTGTTTGTCATGCGCCCTCATCCCACCATCTCCCCAGTCCTCCATTTACATTCCCCAGACCCCAGAACACTACCCCCGCCTCCTGTTTTTTGATAAATAGCTGTAGAATACCAGGCACTCAACTCGATGTCCTTTATGCACATGCTACTCCGCTTCACTTGACTTTAAATTTTTTTTCTCCCCCCCATTAGAGCTGTCTTGTACGGAGGTGTTTGTAAGATAACAGGGTGAAATCTCAGTTTTATAAGTTTAAATGATGGTATGTGTCTTAGCCTTTTTTAAATCAAACGTAGAAGCATACTGTTTAGTCCAAATGCCGGGTGGGAAAATGTTGTAACATCTGCTCACCTTTTGTGAAATCCTTCTCATTTTATTTCAAATTAAAAAAAATGCCTGTTCTACATTTCAGAGGATTTGGTGTTTTTTTTTGTTTGTTTTTTTGTTTTTATTGTCAGCAGATTCAAGGTCAGTGAGGTGGGTATTGATTAAGCTTTTAACTACATAAACTGATTTTCTAATCGTAGGTAGATCATCATTAAATGTCTAAAACTGTCTGCCAAAATTATTCCAATTTTGCAAACCATAAAGCAAAAGCGCTTGCATTTGCTACCTTTAAATTGTTTAATACAAAACTGACATTTAGGCTTTTCTGGCAGCTGCTCACTGTGGTGATGAGATCAGCTGTTTTCAATATGACCATGAGAAAACATCAAAGTGCACTTTGTCAAAATCTGCATTACTCTTTCAAGTGAATTAATGGTCAGATGAAGCTGTGCCCAAAACAGAGGTGTGACAACGGCGTCTCTTTACGTAAATACAGTCATTTTATAGTGAACACTTGGTATAAAACACTTACAGATGAACAGTCATTTGCAGAAATGTAACCACAGTCTGATGCTACATCCATCACCTTCCTCAATACTGCACGTCTCCTCTGGGGGTTTAATCTTCCCTCATCAGTGTCCTGCAGCTCAGTCTGCGTCTCCTTTCTCCCCTCTCTTACATGTCATTGAGTCCTGGTCCTTCACAAACTGAGGCTCAGCTCCTCTTCACCTCTGTCTGTGTGAGTGCATGCATGTTGGTAAACAGAGCAGACAGGCTGATGCCAGGTCAGCAGTCATCAGCCTAAGACAGCCACTGTCAGTCATCGTCATCCTCTTCTGAGGAAGAGTGCATCACCCCGCCGCTGTCGTCACGGTAACACCGGGCCAGAAGGCGCAGCTGCTCCAGGGCCTCCTTGTAGTCGGATATTTCGGGGCCCTGGGAGAGGAAGCTGGGGGCCACGCGGCGGATGTCGAGAGCGCTGGTGGCACAGTGCAGCTCAGACAGCCAGGGGCCGAGTGCAGGACCCGACTGGAGGGACGTCATGACGGGCACAGAAGAGACAACAGGAGCCAGAGCTGCAGAAACAGACAGGGAATATCTTATAAAACTATCAAAGCTACAAAAAGGAGGCAGGGAGAACAAGGCAGATAGGAGTAAAGTGAAACTAGAAAAGCACTCACCGCCAGGCGGGGGAGGCTGGCTCTGCAGGAAGCCCTGAGCACCGAGAGACTGACTGAATATCTGAGGGAAAGGAGGCGTCAGCTTACTGGGAGAAGACGCCAACTGCAGAGCGCTGGGAGAGAGCAGGCGGAGAGACGAGAGTCGGGTTAAAATATCTCGTTTCCTGTGAAGATACACAAGTGCGATGATGTGTCAGTTCACAGCATGTGACGGCGTGGGGACTCACAGAGGCGCTGTGGGATAGAAAGATCTGATGTAGGCGGCCAGGACGTCTTCCCCGCTGTGGAGGCTGTGCAGAGGAGTGGGTGGTTTGGTCCCTGGAGCCAGAGAGCTGATGGAGAGACCAACACATGACAGATTCATGTAAAGTGAGTGTTCAGATACATTTACTTCTTATGTTTAAAATAAAGTATTGAGCTCTAATTTGTTCGTATATTCTGACCTGATCAGTCTCTGGCCCTCAAAGCCTTTGAGTGACGCCCACTGGCCGTAGCATCGACTGTCGCCGGCTTCAGGGCAAGTTGATAGAGGTTTCCATGGCAACGCATCTGTGCAGGCACTCAGGGCGTCAGGGAGAGAGCTGCCGTGCATCATGGGAAAGGGGATGGCACCATAAGCAGCCACCACCTAGAATTTACATTCACCGTAAGCTCAGAGTCTCCTCCACAGAGCATGTCAAACAGAGGAGGGGGGCTAACTGCAGTCACCTTTCTCCCAGACACAGCCAGTGTGTCTGCCACCTGCCACATGGGGACGCTGTTGTTCCTCAGCCTGTAAGACAAGGTGAGGGCATCCAGGGCCAAAGCCAGGACGGAGCTGCTGTGGTACCACAGCGAGGGCTGGCACACAGGAACGACAGTGACAAAGTCAGTCAGTGGAAGTTTACATTTATTCACACAAATAGCTGCACCTCTGAGTCTTCACATGTCCTTCGTCACGTCTAAAAATCTAAAAGAAAATTAATTCTGATGCAGTTTTAGAAGTCTTAACAGTGTGGCGCAAATTCAGAGGTCAGACGGTGTTACCCTTCTTTTTATTCCCATTCATTACCATCATGTTACTTGAATTTATGCATTTAATTCAAATCTAATTACAACGAAGTCAATTAAAATTTCAAAATAAGGCCATGAAAAGGTCTTGACAGCATAAATGTGATCCAGTGGAAGCTGCTGATCACCACATATTAGTCTAATGATAATAATACGGTGATAAAGGAAAAAAAAAAGCTCACATCATAAGTTAGGTGGGGGAACGCTGTGGGGGAGGAGGGTCGTCTGCCTAGTCCTCCACGCAGGGTCAACGGGCAGAAGAAGGAGCTGTTACTGGCCAGGTGGACTGTCCCTAATGTGCAGTTTAATTGGTGGTAGAGGTCCTTCATTGGAGTCTAGTGAACAGAAAGAAAACATACAGAAGTCCATTCACAAAACGTCTCCTTTTACACAAAGCAATAAGACAAAAAAGCCACAGAGATACTGAGCAGACTGAGGTTTGACTCACTGAATTTGGGTGACTGACAGGTGCTAACCCCCAGGTTAGGATGCCTCTTCCACCGTAAGAGTCCTGCAGCATCTCTGTGACCTTTGACCCCAGGCCAACGAAGCCATCAGCCAGGTCACATAGAACCTGGAAACCCTGAGAGAGAGAGAGAGAGAGAGAGAGAAAGGAACAAAAGAAAAGGAGATGTGTGAAGAGGATTTTAACCCTGAAATGCTACATCTTTTCAATACAATACAGCACAAAGTAATCATTTCCTGTGATGACTTACCTGAAGATAATCACACTCCTCGACAAAGAAGTGCAGTCTGTCCTCCAGCTCCTCGAGCAGCGAGCCCTGCAGGAGAGCCTCCCCCTGGCCAAAGGCCTCCAGACGGTGGGCCTCCCTGCACACCCACACCCACACCCACACCCACACACACACACACACACACACACACACACACACAAATGTAACGCTGTTGATTCATACTTAACCCGCTAAATCTAACACAAGAAAATCCACCATTTAAACAGCTTAAATAAGGAGAAACTTTTAGCCAGCTGTGAAAGTCAAAAGTAAAGCCCATAGAAGTCTGTGATTCAGGCACAAATCTGCCATCTACTGGAGAAAAGCAGGTACTGAGCCGTCTGTGCAGGAGGCGTTTGAAATAGTTTAATACTGACATATTGTTAATCAATAACTCAAGCTTTAGGTTTCTTTAGCAGCAGAAAACTATCATGAAATCAACTCCCAAAGCTTTCCCTCATTTTCTCCACTTTCCGCACTTTACCCGTCGTGGTTGTACTGGTGGATGACAGAGATGGTGCGAGGGTGCAGGTGGATCCTGAGGAAGTCGGACCACACCTTCACGCTGCCCTCCAGCCTGTAGGCCTTCTGGACTCGAGCCAGCTGGCTGTTCACAGTGTCCACCCTCACTGCACCTGCTGGTGGGAGAGTTTTCAGAGCGGTCGCTGCTGTGCTGGAGACAAAATCTTGTTTATCGTGCAGAGTTCAAAAGGTTTGCTGAGGTTTGTCTTACCCGAACACTGAGGCTGGGAACCGGAGTAAAAATCCGCTTCAGCCAAGATCTCCCCTTTCTGGAGACAAAAACAGCTGTGAGGACGAAGCATGTAACCTCCACAGAACAGAAAATATATAATCATACCAAAATCAACCGTGTGAATGACTAAAAAACACTCAATAAAAGATCAAGATACACATTCAAATTCTCCACAGAGCAGTGAAAAGACAGATGTGACTCAGCATTATTACAACATGCTTAGCATCACCGTCTCAAGACGAGACTGTGATGGAAGATGCTGCGTTCCACCATAAACACTCACGTCCAACTTGTCCAGATCTTCAAGGAAGGAGTTCATCGCTGGAGGACTTTCTTTGTGCATCATGAGGCTTCCCTCCCTGAGAGGCGGAGCACATTTTTACATCAGAACGACAAAGATTCCTCAAATGCAAAGACTCTTCAATAAGAAAGAAAGGAATCCAACATGTCCGTCGATGGATTGTTGTTGTTGAACAGTATGATTATGCCAAAAACACACAGGCAGCACTGCGCGCACACACACACACACACACACACACACTGCTCTCTTACACACCATGTGACAGCAGAGGTGTCTTTGCCGGGGTCATACAGACGTCCCTCCTGCCGTAGAGTCCGAAGACTTCCTGTTTTAAAGTGAGAGCAGAGAGCAGGTGACTGAGCTCATCAAGCATCGCACACATCCTGCGCGTGCTTACTGCATGACATTAAATGACAAATATAAACCCACTGATAAAGTCATTAAACCAGCACACAAAAGGAAACTTTTCACTCAAAATGCCCCAAAAATTAGGTTAAATATGTTTAAATAAATCCTTACCTTTGAGATCCATGGCGATGAGGCGAGGTGTGTGCGTGACCTGGCCGCCCAGAGTCTGTCCTTCGCGAAAGACGACATCGCTCTGGACGTCCCCTGGTGGCGTCTCCGGATCGTACGACAAAGCCGCATCCTGGAAATGAGAGAGTTATCATCAAATGTCAAATCTGAAGACAACTCTCGTCTAGCAGACCAATAAGACTGACAGCACCTGCATCACTCTGCTACTTATCCAACACACCATCCAACCTCCTTCAAGCATGTTGTTTGTTTGTTTACAGCTTTGAGCTTTGGACAGAAGACACAGTTCTATGTTTGCAATGTAAAGTTAGAGTGAGAGTTTCACCTCTACAGTGGTAAGTGTGTCTTTACACGGTCATGTGGGCTGGACACCCAGTTATATGTGCATTACAGTCACAGTATATATTCATGTGCATCACCTGTACACCCTGTTCTTACCTGTCCATAACCAGATCTCATTAAGCATATACATCTACTGCATTACTGCACAACCCGTCTGCATCACAACTGTACACCAGCATACTTCAGGATATTATCTATATTGTTCCATTTTATTCCTTAAACATAATATTAATCCTATATTTAAACTTCTGCATATTTAAGCTTCTTTGGCTTGGAATCTCTTTTTCTTACTTTATTGTGTGATTTTCTTTTGTCCACATTGTTTGAATGAGCAGAATCTCATTGTCAACGACTGCTTCACTGGGACTCCATATGAGAAACAAAGAACTACGTAATTCAATCAGGATAAACATCTCCATCATTTAAACAGTGGCTAATGTGCGTATATATTTAAGTTATCCTGTGGATGGATTAATCTCTTTATTCTAATTTCTGTCTATGAAAAACGTGTTTGTCTCATCTCATTCACACTGCTGACGCGACACTTCATAATTAGCAGCTTTAGCATCATAAATCCTGGTGGCTAAAGCTAAAGCTATCTCTATGTTCTAGCTCCTGTGCGCTAACTTGATTTTCCAGCATGTCCTCGGTTTGTTAAAATGACCATAAAACGCACATTCATGGTGGTGCTAGCGTTAGCCATCTCTGCAGCCCAGAGCAGGCACGGAGTGAGGTCTCAAAAGTTTGACAACACACGCAAAGCTAACGCTAGCTAGCTAGCTTTACGTTACACGCTACGGTGCTCCTCACCTGCAAATTCCACCAGTGAGTCCCCACAAAGTTTGAATAATGTCCCAGCTGAAGAGTGATGACTTCTCTGCAGGGGTTACTCATCGCGGCGGGATTCAATAGTCAAGATAAAACATAAAATTCTCGGCTTTGTACATGATGGACATGGTTTAGAAATGACAACACTGAACAGCGACAACCGAAACTGTGCCGCAGATAGATCGGCTTCTGTGATTGGCTTAAAAATATTCATGAAGAAATGTGATTGGATGCGGAAATGACGTGTTGATAAAGTGTGGTTTCACCGTGCCGTAGCTTCACGTGCCGTCTCTACAAGCTAGTCTCCTCAATGTTAAAGATAAAGAAGTATGACAAAGTTTTCTAAAATAAAAACCAAAAAGGACGATTTCATGCGCACGTTTGGTTGAACACACACACACACACACACACACACACACACACAAACACACACACACACACACACACACACACACACACACACACACACACACACACAAATGTCCAAATAAATGACAAAAATAGTGTTTGTTTATTATATTTTATCTTATCATTGCAGAGGAAATAGTTGATTGTGTTGCTATTTAAATATTATAAAAGCAGTTTGTGGGTTTGGAAAACTTGAACTTATCAGGTCAAAACAATAAACTTTAAACAACAGTTTGATTTACTGACGTTTTAATAAGACTGAGAGAAAAGCAGAACACCTGAAGTAGTACAAAGTAAAATTTGGTGATATCTCTGTTCTTCCCCCCTTTTTACTTTTTCCACATAATTTAAAATACTGAAATTCTTTAACAGTCCTGCCCTTGATTTGCATGGTACGCTGCTGTCCGCAGGTCAGACACTATCATAATCTACTGATTGAAAGCAGGATGTGCATCGAGCATATACTGTGAACATTAGGTCAACTCAGATCCTTAGAAATGTAAAATAACCTCAGATTGAGCTGAAAATGCAACCAAGTGATTCAAAAACTCAGATCATTTTAGACTCAAGTCTGCTCTCTTGTAGTATTTGTAGTAGTTGTAGTATTGTAGTAAGCACTAGGATCATACTTGACTATTGTGATAAGACACACTAACTTATATATGCATCACAAAGGCTTATTACAACTCTCAAGATATTAAGGCATTTACACGATATGCAGATAACACATTATAGATAAGTAGATATGAATCTCATAGAATGTGTTACCAGCTTAAGCTTTACATGATATGGGAATGGGACTGACAGCAGCCACTGAAATGTTCTTTCTATTGTTCTGCTGAATTACATATATGTATTTAATAAGCATGTGGCATAGTGAGCAATGATTTATGTCATTTAAGTAGCTCCTTAATTATTTCATTAACTTTGTTTTTGTAATCTTTTCTGCTGCTTTTACTTTGAAATTATCACAGAGAAGTACAGTCATATTCATGTAACTGATGATGATGATGATGATGATATGAACCAGCTGAGTTCATCCAAACAACAGCAGGCGGTTTCACACACACATCACAGAGTGTTTGAAATTATTCTAATGTCATCAGTTTTAGTTTGTAGAGAAATAAAATAATTCTCACGTTCATCTGCTTTGAATCTTGAACATGTGCACGCACTGGAGGCGGTTTAGACCAGAGGACTTTCAGACACGAGAATAAAGGAACACATTATTGATGACCCGTGATTTTCTACAGATGTGAGCAGCTTGTTTTTATTGATTCAGCGACACATGTGGACTGTGGTGGACATTTGTGATAAAACACAGACTTCCCCTTTTAAAGCTGAGTATCTTTACTCATTTCAGGAGGTTTGGATACAGAGAGTGAAGGATAAACAGAGAGTCCAGATGTTTGATTACAGGGTTTACATGTCGCCATTGAACGTGGAGACAAAAGACTGAAACCAGTCCTTCGCCTCCTCCATCTTGTCCTCCATGGTGGAGCGCATGTCTTCGATGGTGTTCTGCCACCTCTCCCTCATGTTCTCAGTGTTGGTCTGCAACCTCTCCCTCATGCTCTCAGCGCTGGTCTTGAACCTCTCCTTCATGTTATCAGCGCTGGTCTGCAACCTCTCCCTCATGTCATCGGCGGTGTTCTGGAAACTCTCCCTCATGTTGTCAGCGCTGGTCTCAATCTTGTCCTTCATGGTCTCCATCTGCGACCTCAGCAGATCGTTCAGGGTGGTGATCTTGGCCTGGGCGTTGTCGCGCACCTGAGCAAAATAAGGGTCGAAACGTGCCCTCATCTCCTCGATGTTGTCTGAAGTGCGGGCCTGAAGGTCCTCAAAGTAGTCCGCAACTTGTCTGAGAGAAGAGTAAAAACATCAACAACAATTGAAACATATTTAGACAAAAAAATACCAAAAATAGCATAATTAACTCCCCCTCAACTCATTAAAAATCCCCTAATAATAATATATTTAACCAGGATCAGTACAGAGGACATGACTGTGGCCTCCTCAGCGGTGAATTCAGCACTGTGTAACAATAAGTCCAGAACTTTATTGTTGGAACAAAGTCTGATATAAATTAAAATCTGTTCATGTTTTATTGTCTTACAACATTGAATCAGAAAAAACTGATCAACAGAAAAAAAATTAATCTCAAAGTCAAAGCAGATCTCTAAATGACTTAAATAAAAACTAAAGTTATAAAACAGTAAAACAGTGTACCAGACTATCAGAGACACAACGATAAAGTCTTTGACTCATTTCCATTCCAGCTTTTATCAAGATGGACACATTTATGGTCTGCTGCTAAGAAATGTTGTAAAACATTGACTGAAAAAGAGGAAAATTGAAACTTGTCATAATTTCTCAGATAAAACAACTTAAAGTTCTCATGAGTTTAGCTAGCAGAAGTCAGAGACACTGGCCCGAGTTTCCCATCATCCTCTCTGCTGCGGTGGCTTTCGCTCACCTCTTGATCTCCTGCGTGTCCTTGGTGAGGCGTTTCTTCATCTTGCGGGTGTAGGCGGAGACCCTCCCCCTGACGTCGTCGGCGTTCTGCTCCATCATGGTCTGCAGCTCCTGGCTGTACTTCGCTATCTGCTCCCTGGCCTCGCTCATGTGCTCGCGGAGTTTGTTGGCCATCTTCTGCAGGTCTCTGGACAGACGCTCGGCGGCCTCCTGGGCGTAGGGGGCCAGCTTGGTGTGCAGATCGTCCTTGTAAATGGCCAGCTCAGCCATGCTGTCCTGGATCAGGGTGCTGTCGGTGGGATGAGGAAGATGAGTTTAGGCATGTTTTTGGGTGTTTTTGTGAAGCATACAGGAGCCAAAGGTGGCGAGACTGAGCAAATAAAGCTCTCATTCAAGATGATTTCCTTTAAAAACGTACAAATAAAGCTTTGTTAAGTCACTGATCGAGCTACAGGAGCAAAAATCAGAGCATCTGAACTGAAAGCCTGAGGTTGGCTGAGGCTAAACCAACAGAAGTCCAAAATTAGACGCCTGAAAAGTGGACTTGAGACCAGGTTGCGCTGCAGGTGTCAATCAGCAGCCCTTTGCTCGCCTGTGCTGACAAACATCCTCACACTCAGACTGTGTGTTGTGTCACCAAACAGATGTCTGACAGCATCGTGTTGAAGCTTTTCAGCCCAACAGTCTGACGAGAACATGAAGACCCAGACAGAAACTGACAACAGAGCTTTAAGAAGAACGAGGATCATTTACTTCAGTGACAGTCGCAGCAAAATTCTCCATCAGGAGTAAAAGTCCTGCAGGCATCATATCAGCAAAGGGACCGAAAGTACCAAAAGTCAAAGTACTCCTTGTCAGTGTTTAATTATTATGTATCATCAGTTATCAGCGTATTATGCACTTTAATCTTAAACTAATCTAACTGTCCTGCAATAAATGTGACCTAAGATTTTTTTTATGGGTCTAAATGGCAAATAAACTGTGTACCGATGAATGAAAATGTGATAATCTCATCGGCTTCAGCCTCACTTTTGGAGTTTAGACGATCCTTCACTGGACTAAAAGTGAAACGTCAGAGGTTTCCTTGACATTAAATCGGTGCGACACACATGAACTCACTCCAGCTCTCTGCTGATCTGGGAGCTCCTCATGCGGCTCACCACTTCATCCGCCTTCGAGTTCAGGTCAGTGAAATAATCCTTAAAGTTGTCGACGCTGACTTCCCAGCGGCTCTTCCACTCATCCTGAATCAAGCTTCTTGCTTGGCAGCCTGTTTGGACGGAGACAAACATCCCAAATACTCACTTTAAAGCTTTTACATGGGAAATAAAACAGGGTGACGGATGTTTGGATATTGGAGAACAGATGAAACGCCGTCTCTGAACGTAACAAGCATCCTTTTATTTATGAATTTCTCTTCAGCTGTGAAGGACAAGACACTTTATAAAACCTGGGACCTGTATTTGGACCACATGGACACTGAGGAGGCCCAGAGACCACTACAGAAACTGCATCATCATTATTATTATTATTGTAATTATTATTATTATTATTATTATTAGTATTATTATTATGTGAGAGACTGAAGGAGGCTGTACTTTCAAAATAAAAGCCCTCAAAGAAGCAGCAGGGTGGTGGTCTTTGCCACGACAGAAGCAGAAATCTCAATGTGCTTCTTTCTTTCTTTCTTTCTTTCTTTCTTTCTTTCTTTCTTTCTTTCTTTCTTTCTTTCTTTCCCTCTGGCTTCCTTCCTTCCTTACTTCCTTCATTCCTTCATTCCTTTCTTTCTCGCTTTTCCTGGCTGTTCTCCCTTTATACTTTTGAGTGTTAATACGTTTATTTATTCATTTTCTTGTCCCGTACTTCTGTTATGCAGAATAAAAATTATTGTAGATTTTAAATAATTTAAAATTTCTATGTTTTTTTTTGTTTTTTGTGCCGTTAAGAAGACGTTTTGAACTCACCTGAGATGACAGCCAGCACAAGGATTACTGCAAAGACCTTCATGATGACCAGAAGTAAGGACACCTGGAGCATCAGATGATAAGCAGGTTAAAACGACCTCAGCAGTGACAGACAGGTTTCAGTCACTCTAATAGTGAACTTACACATAGATGAGCGTTTCACCTGCTGAACATTACTGAACCTTATTCAGCTCAGATATATAACATTTAAGTCTGATCGTGTCCGAATTGTTGACATATTTGTCTTCTTGAGTGATGAATGTGAGCTGTTATCCACTGCTTTAAAATCAAAGACGAACATAAACATTTCACATTATTTGACAATTACAAACAAATCCTTGACTCACTTTTTACCAGGGAGCAACCAGCTTTTAAAGATTGCTAGAAATATTGTGCCTTACCTCAATGATCCTGATCTGTGACGTCTGTGAGACCGACTGAGCTCCTCACTCACTATTTATACAGTTTAGGTGGCATGGATGCGATCCAACAAATGTCTGGAGGATTGCTGACCTGCGTCCGAAGTTCCCAACATGAACTGCGTTGTTGTCACCTTTTATTGCTGTGTGTGTTGTTTTGGCTCCACGTCGCACACTGAAAGTACACATGCAAACACAGGGCGGTAATTAGGGACACCCAAAATATCTGATCAGAGTCTAGACAAGGTTGAAGCCTCTTATTGACGAGTGGAACAGTTTGATATCAGCACTAACAGTTTAGGACAGACCCCTGAATTAAACTGTCTTCTTTCTGCTCATGGGACTCTGAATTTCACACGGCCCTCTTCTGTCACAGCCACAGCGGCACTGACAGCGAAAAGGCCAAAGGGCATTCTGTATCATATCACTGTCCGGTTGGTCAGGTTCATAGTCTGCTTTAACAACCGCTGCCTGCATTTATACGGCTTTTATAAGATGGGAAACTTTCCAATTAACTACATTCTGTGGGGTAATCAATGCATGATATCAGTGTAGAAACTGCTGATAAAACCAGATCACTGCTGCTGCTGCTGATGCTGCTGCAGATAAAAACATAAACAGACATGAGGCCATATAAGGAGATTTGTGGCCAACGTGTTTTCAGTGCATGAATATGTACAAGTTCAGCGTTTTCTTACTAAAGCAGAGGTTCCTCACCAGGTCATCGGGTCAAAAAAAGACATTGTGAGTTGATAAACAGGATATAAAGGCTGGATAAAAGCATATTCCTTCCTCACGAAATCCTCTAATTTGACCTCTTCGGACCTGTAAATGTTATCTAAATAATAAGATAATAATTATTATTTTATTTACGGTTTGATTATATTTCATGCAGCTGCAGCCATTTCAAGAGGCAAGAGGAGGTCAAAGAGGAGGAGTCACCCTCATCCTCATCCTCATCCTCATCCTCATCCTCATCCTCATCCTCATCCACTCACACAACCCCGATGAAGGCCACAAGCCAAAACACTTTGGTCTGACAATGAAGTCATTCTTTATGCTGTGAGTTTTCCCTCCTCCGTGCATCTTAAGAGTAGGTGAAGCCAGAAAAAGACTTTTTGTTAACACAGGAGCATCAACATCATGTTACAGTGGGAAAATGATTATTATAATAAACAGTATTTTTCAAACTGGGTCTTCATGCATGTGATTCTTGGAGATGCAGCTGTTCCAATTCTGGCTTGTTTCTTGACCCTCTTTTTATTTTGCACAGACTTTCTGTGTTGGATGATTTGCCATTGACAGAATTAATAAAGGTTAATTTGAAGTCAAAGCCAGTCAACAGCAGGAAGTTAAAGTGAGAGCAGTGAGACTGTGAGGCTGGCTGAGGAGCAGGGGCGAGGAAAACCAAAAGCACAGCAGAGTGCAGAAAGTCGTGATACATTTATGGTGAGACACTCCTTTTCCAGCATGGAGGGCGTCTGCACGGCATGCATTACAGCTTCTTGTCCATTGGGCCACCATAAAGGGCAGTTTATCCTGTTTTATCTGCTGCAGAGGCACGTAAGAGGACATTTTTGTGTCCCCAGAGAGACTATTTAACTTTGCAGGATGCCGCTGTGGCCAAAAGGGGCAATGACAGGATTATGGTGAATATTAAGATGGATCTTCACACCAGCACAAGTGGAGCAGAGCTGTGAAGTCAAACAAACTGACTCAGAAATGTCAGTTAAAGGCAGCAAAATCTATTTTAAGTTTGCTAACATCAGCTAGCATTAGCAGCCTGTAGCTGAGTGTATTGAATGGAGCAATTGTGTGTTTTGCTGCTTCAACTTTTCATTTGTGAGAGAGAAGTTGTTGTTTCTTCTCTTTATTATAGTTGTTGGGATATCTGTCTGCTGATAAATGTGACATTCCTGGATTTATAGCTATTTTTCTAATTAGGTAAAACCTTCAAATATGAAAACAGTCACAACGCAAAATACATTTAACATATTTATTGTTGTTTGTACAGATGCAAACTTATGGTTGTAAACAGTAACACAACAGAGGAAATACTGACATCTTTCAGAAGAATGCCTTTGAGAGCATCTTTCATCAACATAAACACATAGAAAATGAGGTATTGCACTCTTTATGAGTCCCATTAAAACCATCCTGGTTCAACACAGATATCTGATGATGAGACATGACGGACAAATTCAAACTGAGTGTAGACATTAGTCTGTTTACTGGGTCATCTTAGTGAAAGACTCCCACAGAGCCGTCAGCTGCCTCTTCAGGTTCTGGGCGTCAGCGTCCAGTTTGGCCCTCAGCTCCTCTCCATATGGAGCCAGGTTCTGCTGGATCTCCTGGGTCTTCTGGGTCAGCTGGGCCTCAAAGCTCTGGGCCAGGGGGATCATGCTCCTCTGAAACTCCTCCAGGCTCTGATCCATCTTCTCCTTTATCTCCTCGGCGTAGGGAACCATCTGGGCCTGCAGCCTGTTCATGCTCTTATCCAGCTGCCCCTTCAGATCCTGGCTCTTCTGCAGCAGGACGGCCTTCAGGGCCTCGGGGTCCATGGTGTTAGCGTAGGGAGTGGCATCCTTCTTCAGCCCCTCCACCTGCCTCTGGAGGTCAGCGACCAGCTCTTCGGCGTAAGGCTGCAGGTGGACCCCCGCGGTGGTCAGATCTTTCTCCAGGCGGGTCTTCAGCCGCTTGGCCTCCTGGGAAAACTTAGACATGAGGTCCTGGGTCAGAGGAGCCACCTGAGTACGCAGCGTGTCGGTGAGCTTGGTGATGGCGCCGGTGCTCTCGGAGATGAGGATGCTGACGGGACACAGACAGAAACACAGACCTGTTAAACTGTTCTTTCTTCAGCTGAAACTTCCAGAAGAAAATCACAAAAACAAAAAGTCAAGAATTTAATGGAAATGTTCATTTTTAAAGGCCCCAGAGAATTTTTTCAATTAGCTTCTTGCTGTGAGTCACAGGGATCGTTTGGTGTTATAGAGAAAGACTTAAAGACTTGAAGTTTCAGGGGCTTTAAGAAGTGCATCTGTATGATTTGAGACTCTTACTTCACGTCCTTGCCCAGCTGGGACCGTCTGATCTGCTTCAGGGAGTCCTCAGCGGTCATGGTCACCTTGGCAACGTAGTCCCAGAAAGCATCTTTCACCATGTCCACCTGCTGCTTGGGCTGGTTTTGCCACACAAAGTTGGCATTGCAACCTGCTGCGAGAAGACGTGAAAGCATTTATTGTCACACGCTCAACACTAACAACAACAACAAAACTCAAAAGCTTCCTCACCAGTGAAAACAGCGAGGGCGAGCACCACGAAGACCTTCATGACTGACACTGCAGCTGAAAAGAAACATGCACATTTAGCTCTTTGTGGTCATTCTTCATATATCTCTCAGAACCTGTGCAGGGAGACCCTCCTGGTGTCTTACCTGTGTGGACGTTCAGGCAGTGAGCTGTTGAACACAGTGTGTGTTCTGCAGTATATATAGGCAGCCGAGTGGTCTGGAGGGAGCACAGGAGTAAAGTCCAACCGCAGAGTGCCGTGCTGTCACCGCTGCTTCCACATCACAGCAGCGTTAACAGTGAACTGTGAGGGGCGACGATAACCCCGTCTGATGAAACTTCACCTGCTTTACACGTTATCTCTTTGTGTCATTAGATCAGCTGTCAGGGCAAGATTTATACCTTTGAAGACGTCTTTGCTTTTTATTTAATAATAGCTGTAATGTCTGTCTTTATGTGACACTTCTAGATCTTTTATCAGCTTTTATCAGTGTGTGTGTGTGTGTGTGTGTGTGTGTGTGTGTGCCATGTATTCCTTACACTGTTGCATTGTGGGGAAAAAAATGTCCCCACAATGTAAATCATTAAATTTTAGGATGAAGACTCCGGGTATGGTTAGGGTCACCCTCCAGGAAATGAATGTAAGTCTATGTAATGACCCCATAAATTGTGTATATGCGACTGTGTGTGTGTTAGTGTGTGTTTGTGTGTGTGTTGACACAAGAGTCAAAAAATCGATCCAAAATTAACACTCAGTTAATGCTAATGACAATGCTAGCATGCTGACATTTAGCAGCTAATGTTTAGCATGTCCATCTGTTTTAGTTTAGCAGGTTAGTATGCTAACGTTCGCTAATTAGCAATAACCACAAAGTCCAGCTGAGGCTGGTGTGAATGTCATCAGTTTTGCAGTTGTTTGGTCATAAACCAAAGTAAATGGGCTAAATAAACTTGATAATGGCGTTCGATAAAAAGTCACAAGATTGACAAAGTTATTGCAATTCACTCTGAGGAGAACGTCACCAAATTTCATGCCAGCGAAGCTTCAACACTCAGTAATAAACAGCAGCAGATAAGAAAATGAGGCTGGTAGTATTTCACTCTGTTGTGACATGCAGTACAAATACTGCATTGTTTCGGCTGATTGTTGTAACTGAAGAAGCACAAGTAAACAAACACATGATTCACCTCAGTGTTCTTAACTTTCTGTAGACAGACCCGTGTTTATAGGTCAGTGAGATGTGAGCAGGACTTTGATCCTGATGATCCATCTGACCTGCAGATTACCTTCATAGAGGAATGTTGTGTTTCCTTATACAGCGATTCTCTCCTGATAGGACGGAGGAGCTAAAGTCTTCCGCTCAGGAGAGACTGCTGATAAACATCCACATGTTTTCATATGACGCACACAAAGACCTTGAAACAAATTACAAGGAGAAGATCAATACTGTTTTATCGCAAGATGCACGCAGGTCGAGCTATCATTTGAATGATAAATGATAAGCTGTCTGCATGAGGCCTTCAAGGAACCCCTTTTTGTTTCCTTTATCATTTAAGAAAATGTTAATATTTTTCACACTTTCAGCTTCCAGAACTGCTATCGTACTTTTCTGAACTTTAACCCACAAGCTCACGCTAACACCACCCAAGCAACCTTTAAACATATATTAACAACATACTGCAGACGTCATTAATGTGTGGAGTCACGACATCAGTAGGATTCCTGTAGTTTCACTTAAAGCTGCAATGATGAATATTTTTAAATTGACAAAAGGTTAAATGAAGCTCCACAAAGCTTTTTAGCACCTTTCAGCTCATTGTTTTGGTTCTCCAGCTCTCAAATTTACTGTTTTGTTCAGTCCCAGTGCTCTCATCAACCTCATTTATATCTGTCCAGCACCAAGAGACAGACACAGTTAGCAACTAGTTAGCATCTGGCAGCTAGAGAGCCAGATGTTTCCCTCTGGAGTTGGTGGAGACCAAAAATGGAGCTAAAAGGAGACTGAATGTGACGCTCGTCTGGTGGCCTGAAACATGACTCCAGTGGGGTGCTAACGCTGCTCCGTACCTGCCGGATGTGCTAACATTTTTGCCATAAAAAAGTCAATTAAATGCAGCTTTAAGTGATCATTTTCTGTATATTAATTTTCCATTTTCACATTAAAGTGGCCGCATTACTTCTTCAATCAAAGCCTTTGAAAACCCTTTTTTTAGCCGTCGCTGTCTTCTGTAGGAGTATAAACCAAAGCGTAACCCGGTCAGACGCCAGGGAAAATGCATCACAAAAAGGCAATGACGCCTGAATTATGACGTGGAGTGACAGCAGTGACAAGAACGCGTCCAACGGGGCAACCGGAGAAGGACTTTACACTTCAGGATGGCTATAAAACCTCTGAATGCCCACCTGAACCGCACACCAGACGCAGAGCGAAGAGCGAAGAGACGAGCTGCTTCTGCAAAGTAACACCTTTTATTATACATACATATTTATTAGAGCTAAATCAGTTTCATCTTGTACAGCTTTTACCCATGTTTTCTTTTAATTCTACTTTTATTTTCTTTATCCAACAGAGTCGAATTCAATCATGAAGGTCCTCGTGGTTCTCGCGCTTGCTGTTTTCTCTGGTGAGTGAGTTTTTGCTGATGAAGGAAAGTTGGATTCCTGTAAACCACAAGCGCTGAATAAATGTTCGGTTTCGTCCAAACCTGCTGTTTTATCCACAGGTTGCAATGCCAACATACTGTGGCAGGAGCCGCCCAAGAGCAGCCTGGATGTGGTGAAAGATGCTTTTTGGGACTACGTTGCTAAAGCGACACTCACTGCTGAGGACTCCCTGAAGCAGATCAGAGAGTCTGAGCTGGGACAGGAAGTGAAGTGAGTGTCATGTGACACCGAAGCCTCACAACTTTAGAAGTGAAACTGTATGCTTCAGTTTAATAACAGTTTTTTTTTTTAATCTTTCAGTGCCAGGATCTCTCAGAGCGCTGACACAGTGAACCAGTACCTTGTTACTCTGCGCACTCAGGCGGCTCCTCTGACGCAGGACTTCCTGACTCGGTTCACCCTGGAGTCCGAGCAGCTGAAGGCCCGTCTGGAGAAGGACATGACCGCCGTGAGCACTAACGTGCAGCCTTACGCCGAGGAGATGGTGGCGCACCTCCAGAGGCAGGTGGAGGAGCTGAAGAAGGAGGCGACCCCCTACGCTGAGGCCATGGACCCCGAGGCCCTGAAGGCCGTCCTGCTGCAGAAGAGCCAGGAGCTGAAGGGGCAGCTGGAGGTGAGCGTGAACAGGCTGCAGGCCCAGATGGTTCCCTACACCGAGGATATAAAGGAGAAGATGGATCAGAGCCTGGAGGAGTTTCAGAGGAGCATGATCCCCCTGGCCCAGAGCTTTGAGGCCCAGCTGACCCAGAAGACCCAGGAGATCCAGCAGAACCTGGCTCCATACGGAGAGGAGCTGAGGGCCAAACTGGACGCTGACGCTCAGAACCTGAAGAGGCAGCTGACGGCTCTGTGGGAGTCTTTCACGAAGATGACCCAGTAGACGGACTCAAAGCCTCCACACCCCAGATAGTTATTTCAACATCAGCCAGTGTGTATTTATTAAATAAATATCCACCTATACACAATATGTATTTTCTTAAATAAAAATGTAACAAACAAGTTCAGTCTTTTGGTGTCTTAATCAGCATGAAAGACAGTTTTTCACACAATAAAAGTGGACATTTAGAAATCTTTATATATAAAAAAAAGTATTCTACTAAAATACATTCAGGGACCCAAAATTTCTTGGAAAAATAATCTGTAACACCTTTTTCACCAACCAAATATTTTTTTTAAATTATTTTTTAGGCAGATGCAACCAGCTCAGTTATGTTACGAGCAGACCATTTAAATCATCTTCCTCTCCTGCCTGATCATTCAAACTCTGTACAGTCTGCATCATCATCACCTGCCTGCTTTCTTTACCTGAGTCTCACCTCTGCCGCCTTATGGCTGCAGGTGGCGACACAAACCTTTCAGTCCAGACTGTGGGAAAGATTAACAGCATGTTGATGTTACTGGAAAAGCTTCTCATGTCTTCATATCGAGTGGGTTTTATTCTCCATCTAATTTTATTCTGAGTCTTTATGTTCATCTTATGTGAAGCACTTTGAGCTGAATTTCTTGTGTGAAAGATGCCTTAAAAATAAAGTTTATTTATTATGATTTATATGAACTCACGCTCGCGCAGAGATGAAGGACACGACCAAAGACACGCAGCTTTTGTAAGAAATGGTATTTATCAGTTTCCAAGAGGTATGTACAGTTCATATATACCGTTCCATATGTAACATAAAAAAGGCAACACAACAAGTGATGGATTGTGAACGTGACATGCAGTACAGTATACTCCTTCCTGACAGCTGCTCAACTTCTCTGTAACCAATAAATCACCTTTAAACAAGCAAATGACATTCATTCACTGCACATCAAGACAGATTTTACAGTAAAAAAAAAAACAAGAATAAAACTCTAAACAGGAGCGACAGGCACTGAACTCAATGACAAAAACAGAGCTCTGCAACGTCTCTTAATGTGTTACGTCTTTCTACCGTCTATTGGTTTGTGTCGAGAGTCCACAGTCAAAGAATTCCTGACCGATCGCATTATGAGTTAAACTTCTGATCAATCAGGTGGTTCATCTTACAGGATTAAATGCATTGGATTTACATGAGTACCTCCTAGTCAGCACATTTGATGAAGCACGATCTGGGAAACCAATAACATGACAATGGCCGAATCGGGCGACAGGTTGAGTTGATGGGACACACGGTCGTGTACATGGCATAGTCTGTTCGTCCATAGTGAGTCTGTCCGTCTGCGGGTCGACGCCCCGCCGCTCAGTCTAACCGATAGTGACGCCGAATCCGCACTGGAACTTGTTCTTGCGGTGGTTGAGGAAGGTGCAGAGGACCAGAGAGAGCGGCAGCGGCAGCAGCTTCTTTTCTAACGTCGCACCGACTATCCAGTTACTGTCTAGTGAACCTGAGAGAGGAGCAGGAGGTGGAACATGAGATGGGTCTAAATGTAAAAAAGGACATGTGACACTTCATAACAAGTGATAAAAACATCACATGTCTGCAGATATGTACGCCTGTGCACTGTCCTGTTTATCCCCTGTAGATGAGGGACTAGTACAACATTTTAGAAAATCTACTTACTTGCTTTATTATGTGACATCTGTCTTGGCTGGATGTATAAACACAATCAGGCTCAAAATCTCAAGTCACCTGCTGTTAATCACATCAACTTCACAGCTAACTTTTTCCATTTTCCTCTGCATTTCACATCTAAAACGTTTGACAGGTAAAAAAGTAAAGACTCACAGCTCCCTATGCAGGATTCATAGGGGTTTATACACAGCGTACCTTTAAACTGTAAATTGGCTTTAGGCACATCTAGCTGGTAGCCGAACGACACGCTGGTGTCTTGCATGCGGGAGCTCGCCTCAAACTCCACGCCGACCTGCAACTGTTCAGAGCAGCAGACAGTTAGATGCTGATGGATGCAGATAGATGGAAAACTCCATAAGCACAGCAAGACTCCACAAACATGTAAAACACAGCAGGGAGCATTTACGTTTCATTTATTTCATCTAATTATTGGCTTTACTGCACCAAAGCAAAAGGCAGCAAACTTACCTGCTCGTTGGCTTTGTGATAGTATGAAGCATGAGCGCCCGCCGAGCCGAGTGTCAGCGTGGCGATGTAGTTGCTGCCTGTACAGAGGAAGGTTATTCAATATTATTGCCTCATTGCGCGCAGGTAAAGTGGATCCAGACGACGCGCTTACAATGACCTGAGTCTCACCTGTGTATCTGCCCACTAAAGACATGACTGTGCCTTCCTCTCCCGGCCTGCGGTGGTAAACCAGCTCCCCTCCCAGAGCCAGAGACGGCGTTATGGACTGGAGGTAGTGTGTGACAACAATACCTGACAGGGGGACAACAAGAGGTGTTCAGGATCGTTTAAGGATAGAAAGTGATTTTAGTCTTTGGATGACGAAACGGTCACATGACCGCAGACCAGATCCATGAACGACTGAAGACCCACCAGAGCCGACGAGGACATCTGGGTTCCCAAGTGTAACTGTTGCAGTGAAGTCTTCTCCCCTGATCTCAGCATCACCTTGCCAGTTCACAAACTTGTTCTGCTGCGTCTGAGGGCATGACGGATACAAACATCATAACACAACTGACTTTTAAAGGTGATACCAAATCAATATTTGAGATATTTTAAAATCTGATGATGATATATGAGCTGATATTATTTTAGATAAAATGAAGAAATGTTGGATCTTTACCTGGAAGGCCACTTTGGATCGTATTCTGCTGGTGATCTGGTGGATGATCTGGGCGTTAAGGCTGCCAGTGCTGTCCATGTCTCCCACCATGACGGGAAAAAACTGAGCAAAAAGAGCAAAGCATTTATAGCGTGGTTCATCTATAAAGACAATAAAGTCATCTTACGGATGGGATTCGCTTTACTGCGGCGTACCTCAGCTGGACCCATCTGCTTTGCCCCCACGTATGTAGCACCAAACCTGTAGGAGGACTCTCCCATGGTGCTCAGCATCACAGTGTGATTGACCTTAAAGAGAGTTTGAACGGACACGATTAAAAATGCACCGGTGACA
This sequence comes from Chaetodon trifasciatus, assembly GCA_037975065.1. Classification (NCBI taxonomy): domain Eukaryota; kingdom Metazoa; phylum Chordata; class Actinopteri; order Chaetodontiformes; family Chaetodontidae; genus Chaetodon; species Chaetodon trifasciatus. Next base: position 11,496,292 of record JBBMOE010000015.1, read on the forward strand.
CATCTGCAGCTCGCTCTCTTTGCTCTGATCCATAGCGGACTGACCTGGAAGTGGTTGCTCAGGCCCTTGTTGACAACAAGCCGGACGCCTTCCATCTGCATCGGGAAAACCTCTGAGAAGAAAAACACACAGAGAGCGGGTAAGACACAGGAAAGCAACACCTTTAAAGTGCCTGTACCAAGGACATGCTCAGAGCTCCACAGATCACATTTCTACTTCTACACACTCCTCTGTTTCATTAAAGTAAAACTGATCAGACGCAAGACTGTGACTTCGTAAACCTTCCTCAATTGTCTCCACTTACCTTTGCACTTGCGATGGCACTCATCAAACGCACCCGGGTTCGGCAAAGGGTTTTCTGCCTCCTGCTGCTGTCCTGAGGCTGCATCGGTGGGGGATATAACTGAGGAAACCGGAGGCATCCCAAAGCCCGGCGGCACCGTCAACCCCGGGACGGCGGCGGCACCAGCAGAGGCTGGCGGTGGAGGGTTGGGGGAGCTGGCAGCCAAAGCACTGCCCATTCTGGCAGAGAGAAATTAAAGGATGAAGCAAGAGAGGGTGAATGACTGACTGGGTTAAAACCAAGACCAGCCAGACCATCAAAAGATGGAGAGATCTGCACGAGAAGGAAGCAGAGGTCAAGATATACCGTATGGGTCCAGCCACAAATATTCTGCATCCTACATTTCCCATGATGCAATGCTACAGTCTTTCAACAGAGCTCTCATACTTGGTTAAAACCCATGTGTTTCAGATGCCACATGTCCAATCTGTAATGCAGACCTTCAGTTAAAAAGTAGAGTTTTAAACAGTCTACAGTGCAGCATCCATGACTCAGATGGGAGAGAGGAACCTGACAACTCCAGACAGCTGTATGCCTGCAGGGCCGATCACGTTAGGGTGACAGTAAAGCATTATATCTGTTAATTTATGGTTTAATTACCCCGCATGACTGATTAAGGAGATAAGCACTTCTATATTGTTAAAGCAATGTCAGATATATCCAAGCTGTTAGAAAAAAAATCTGTTGGTTGATTCCCATTTAACATATAAAACATATGCAACAAGAGCAACAAACCCTGATGACATCACCAGAGTCAAAACCTCCTCCAGAGCAACAGAAGATATCAAGCAAACTGGCTGAGTAACGCTTACCTTGACGAGTAATCTGAGCTTCATGAGTACAATGGCTGGAGTGCCCCTTTAACCTTTCACTCAGCTCAGGCTCATTCATCAAGTTACAGCAGCGGCACGTGAGAAACGCGTGCTAATATTACTTAACAATAATATTATGCAATGTAAATGAATAAGGAAACAGCCACCGCTAAATACTTTCTTTATTAGCTGTTGCTTTGTCATGGTTTGAATGAAACCTGCCTCATCTACAAGCCAGTACGAAAAGTTAGCTATGCTAGCTCGTTAGCCGTTTACTGCAGCGGTTACTGGCTGCTTGCTAGCTTGTCAAGCAGCTGACTGCCTTAAAACACACAGCTGCAGCTGGTGGAGGACAAGAAAGACCTTTTTGTCACACGGTAAAAGCAGAAAAAACTAATATGGTGCTAACGTGCTGATAATGTTTACAGAAAAAGCTCTTGTTATTTAAAACACATAGGTAACGCTAGCTACTCACGTTGTGATTTTCAGAGGACGATGCAGCCGGAAGTTGAATTCAGTGGCACCATGGAAGAAGATGGGAATAACGCTAAGGCCCGCCTATTTACTCAAGACACATTCTGATTGGATGATGGCCGTGACCGTTAAGAAGTGATTGGCAGAAATACCTGACAATCATTTATTGTGCGTGAAGACTCGAAGGCGTGACTTTATGTCGATTACATCACGCCCACATTCAAACGCTATTCGCTAATCGGGACGAAGTCAGTTGCAAAGGGGCGGGATTTTATATTCTCAGGTTACCGATTGGAGGAGAGCTGATGGCGTCATCGGCAGGCAGCAGAGCGGGTGCAGTGAAATGTCATGAACAAATATCTTCAAGGTCAAACGGCAGCCTGAGGGTCCTGGGACGAAGTGGCAAAGCTCCCAAAAACACAGTTTATTGAATTTGAAGCTGGCGCACAGCAGCTCCGCGCAGGAGTCACAAACCTGAAGCTTCATGTGTAAAAAAACTACAGCTTTCACACTGAAACATGGCGTACTCACAACATTTGAACAGTACAAACACACAAGTATGAAAGTGTGCAGCCAGGTCCAGCTCACCTGTCCTACATCCCAGTCCACCTGAAACTGAGCCCACCTACTCACCCCATCTCAGCTCCTCCTATAAATTCTGCACATAACTGTTAAGGGGCCCCACCTGTCACCTCCTGTCCAATCAATGACCAATCATGCTGCAGAGGAGGGACTGGTGTGGCAGGAGGTGAAAGGATGTGGAGGAGTGGAGGCCAACAACAGTCCTAAATTAAATAAGACACAGGTCGAAGACGCAGAAGTAGATCGATCAGTCGTATCTGGGATAATATTTTGGTACCTTTTTTTATGCACACTGATGACAGCTTCAGTACTACCCAGAAATCACCAGTAATCCCTTGCTGGAGTACAACACAGCCCCAGGTTTTCTGTTTATCAATTGGCCACATTATTTATGCACATCCATCATGTACGCACTGTAGTGAAACACGTTAAGGTTTTCAGGAACATGCTGACACAGGACCACAAGAAAACACAACTCAGGACTCAGCTGATCCTTTACATTACAGTCATTTGGCAGCTTTTTCCCCCCAAAGTGACTTAAACTCATGCAACCTAAAGCAGAAGTGTGCATTCAGTGCTACTGTAGACTCTGATGCTACCAATTACTGAACAAATACACAATTAAATTACCTGGAGCTTGATAATCCAGCATTAAGATGACAAAATCAACTGTCTTCCACATTGTGCCACATCCTCTCTTTGAATCATCTGACAATGTGATAAAATACTGAAACAGTGAATAAAAGAGACACCAGTCGGCGTAAATTCAAGTTCAATTTATTGAATTTTATAACCCCTGCATGTATTTCCACATTACAACAGTAGAGGACAGTAGAGTGATTAACACAAGTTGTTCAGATACTTTGTGCCTCTGTGTGTGTTTTGGAAGGAAAGAAAAAAAAAGCAACAAAGATGAACAATGAATGAAAAAAAAACCATCCGACCGTTATTCTAATGGCACGAAAGGGAAATCATGGACAGTGAGGGAGGAAAATAAACAGACATCCCAAACACGGAGTCTGCTCTGAGGTTATTACAAAATCATGTAACTCACTTGAACGCGGGGCTGAAGATTGTTTTGGGAGAGGCCGGACCACCGAGGTACCAAAGAGTACAGAGAAGACCGAACGGCTGAAAGAAAAACTGACTGCAGGATAAACTGAATTTAAAGTACGAGGGATCGACTGAACCAACATGTGTGTGACTGAATCACTGCATTAACACTCCTTCCTATCCGCCACGTAGAGAGAACGCTGTGGCGGCTTTTACCTCCAGCTACTTTAAACGAACGGAAAAAAAAAACTCATTTGAGAGCCGGTTTTAGAGCCTCGACGCCACTGTTTTCCATCCATGTTGCAGAGGAAATACTGCTGTAACTTCACCCTCAGCGGACTACGACAAATTCTGCTGAGGTCATCATTAAGTTTGGCTGAAATCACCTGAAGCGCGGGTGAGTCTACGTTAGTGCAGCAAATCAAGAGATCCAATTGAGTTTAGCTACGCACGGTAGAGACATTAGGGGCAGTGCAGCCATTAATGCGAGTTTTAAGTCAAGGTGATGACATTTTTTTCCCCACTAATTTAGAATTTGCAGAATCCCCAAACTGTCATTTTGTACCCAAATCCTCACCTGTTCCAATTATTATTATTATTATTTTTATTTTTTTTTTAACAGTCCCCACCCGCACCCCCCCCCCCCCCCATCAGCACTCCTGACTCCCCGGGTCAGAGCGCACAA